>CAHIKZ030002732.1:0-199402 GCA_903632075.3 Acanthosepion pharaonis | reverse complement strand
AACAATATCAGTCATTTTATGCCATAATGTTTCTTGCTGAAGGAAAAAATTAAGAGTAGAAATATTTATAAACATTATTCATGAATTACATTCTTAGTTTGGAAAATGCTACAAACAGCAAATGGAAATAATATTTTACATCTGTTATTTTAATGTTACATATTTGAGAAATTTGAGTGTGATTGCTATTATTTTAGAACTTATAAAAATTTGCCTATATTATTATTAACTTGAAATTTATCTTAATTGAAAATTTAATTCTCTTTTTTGATAGTCTTGTAATATTTTGAAAATTGTTTCATTTTTAAATGTAATAAATTTTCAAGTTCCTTTATTTTTCTGATTTTTTTTCTCAACATTTTAGATTGTTTATCTATACTGAAATGTTTTTAAATCTGATATAATCTCTGTCTCCATTTATTAATTTTTATAAATTTACTTTTCCAATTTAAAATCACTCTTTCATTTTTTTAACTTCTATTTTTAATTCTTTCCATTCTGTATCAATTTATTGGCTTGTTCTCATGTACACAGACTTCTGATTTGTTTAAATGTTTACATGACATTATTTTCCCACTTTCAGTGGAGGGGTCTCCTAGTAACACTGGCAAAGTTGCAGAAATCAGACAAGAAACTGTCCGATCTCTGGTTCGTGACCGCATTAATTCCTGGGGAAACAACTTAAAAGATGATGGTATATTCGAGTTGATTACTGTTGTTCTTTTGATAGCTTTGGTGTATTGGTTGCTATCACTTTCCTCACCAATCTATATTTTGCCTCTTGTGACTGTAAACACCTGCATGAGTAGTCAGAAAAAAAACTTGTCTCGCACTTCAGTATCGCAGTGTTTATTATCTGTTTACCTTCATAGCCTTCAGCCTTATTAAATATATACTAGGATTTTTTTAAGGAATTGTTATGGTTCTTGATGCAGTTTTTGACCAAAAGAAAAAGCCTTTCTTATAATTTACCTGATATACCAGTTTGTATTAATACAAGTAAACCTGTATTTTTACTCAATTCCTGACCAAATGCAAACATCAGTATTATTTTTTTTGTTATTCCTAAAAAGAAAAAGTTAAACTTTAAATCATGTTAGCTTTTCTTTTTTCTTGTGTAAATTATAAAGAATACCATATAAAACTAAATATATTCACCAGCTTTTTGACTGTTATAAAGAATTCTGCAATTTTTTAATCTACTTTAAAATGTGCAATTGTTTTATATAAATTTAAAATTGTTTTCACCACTCTTTTTGCAAAAATCAATCCATTTAAAATATTGATTAAAGCTAACAAGACTAATCAAGGATATTTAAACTAAGCAGTTGTAGAATCAAAAATAAATGTGATATAATTTTTGTAACAGAGGAGAAAACATGGTTTGTAATCAGAAACAGACAACATAGTGTGATGACTCTTTGGGAAAGGACTGGAGAAAAGACAGTGATTGTCCCACTAAAACGATGTAGTGAACGAGGTAAGTCGCTATAAGAGTTTTGCTGACTACTTTTTAGCAATCCCTCCCCGGCAGATCGCACACAAAACACAAACTTTTTTCCGGGGTACTTGATTATCTCGTTCACTACACTCCCCCCTGTCACATAAGTGACACTCATGGGCGGGCTCTTTATTCTTAAGCTTCTCCGGAGCGGGCGACTGTTGGAGGAGATTGTGTGTTATATTCTGAGGTTTCTTCTGATCTGACAACCTCATGCATGAGAGTCTTCATCATCTGAAGAATGTTCTGAAGATTCTTCTTCTGAGGATTCCTCTGGTCTGACAACCTCTCACGCACAGAGTCTTCACCATCTGAAGGGGTGCTAGCCCTACCTCCAATGGTAATTATTTGTTCACTTTCTGAGCACTCACTGCTAGTGTCACTTGTTGACGTATCTGTACCTACATAGTGACGCAAGTCCTTTATGTGTCTTGGTATGCCATCAATCAGCACAGAACGCGAGTTACTTAGTCCAGTGACATGCCCCACCCGGTACCGGGTTGTACACCGGCTATGTGGAGATTTCACCCACACGTGATCGCCCAAGTCATACGGCGTTCGTGAGTTATTTTCCTGACGTGTTACAAGTGATTTTCTTTCGTTGTCTTGTGAAAGCCACAAATTTGCTTTGAGAACGCTTACACTTCAAAAGAATCACAAGACAATAGAGGCCTAGTCAAGGTTGTTACTTATGTGATCAAGGGAGGAATGTGGTAATGAAAGAGAAAACTGTCTTACCTCAAAAATAATTTGTGCTGTTTGTCAAAAAAGAAAATCAAAATCAAGTCTACTTACTAGGCCTTGAAATATGGTAAATTCTAAACTTACCTAACAATCACAACCAATTACAGCTTTTCTCATCCCAATAAAAGAATGCTACTTTGTGGGGAATTTTCTGTTCTTTATGGATGATGAAGGTAATTGTATTTTGTGTTGTGGATACAGATTTTTTTAACGCTTTGATTTACACCCCCAATAGTTTTGACTTGGGACGTATGGGACTGATTTATGACCTTTGAAATTACAACCCCAATTTTTTTATTTTTGATCTGAACCCCAACCTCCACTCCATTGCTATTCTACCACAATAATCAGGCTATTGAAAAGTTATTGCAACTAAAGACCATAGTTGTAGGAGACCAAATTTAATCATATAAACTTATTTTTCTTTCATTGCTTAGTGGCACCAACTTTTCTTAGATGAAGTAATCTCAATTATTATTATTATTTATTATCTGTGCTGTTTACTCGTGGCTATAAAATAAGTCTGAGTAGATGTGATAAGTACCTAAAATTAATATGAAAGAACTATTAATCAAAAATTAATAATGGTTCATACTTCTACATCTAATACAAAATTAAGATGCACTTATGCACATTTTTTCTTGTTTAGTAAAAAGATTACTTTGTCTTTTCAGTTATTTTTGTATTGATATTTCTCATTTGTAATTTAATTAGTATATACAGTTCATGAGCAGCCTGTATTGTTTTATAGCTGTTAGCTATTTTTCTCTCTGTAAACTCATTTTCATTGCTTTAGATTTTTCCTTAATATTGAACCTTTAAATATTTTAGAATATCTGTTGATTTTATTTACATTATTCGGACTATTGTCCTCATTTTTGTCGCCATATTTATCACAACATTTCGGCCGTTGTACGCTCCAGCCTTCTTCAGTGGGAATGTCGAACTGAACCCTTTATTTCACTCGCTGGGGTAGACTGTTCTAGTTCCATGTTTGGTGGATGTCAGTTATCAGTTATTTTCTGTTAATTTTCCTCTGAAAGTTCTCCACTGCCTTAACCAGGTATTGAACTCACACTCCTTGGGTCCTGTCACTGGATCTAACCAACGCCTTTATCCACTGAGCCATGTGTCCTTGACACATGACACAGTGGATAAAGGCGTTGGTTAGATACCCTAATCCACCCTAACCCTAACCCTTCCAACTACCTGAAGAAGGCCGGAGCGTACAATGGGGCGAAACGTTGTGATAAATATGGCAACAAAGATGAGGGCAATAGTTCGAATAATGTAAATAATGTACATAATACCTCATCTCAGAAATATAGACAGACTCTGTTGATTTTATTGATAAAGGTTCTTTGTTCAGTATACTGTATTGAATTTGCAAAATTACCTTAATTTTCATTCAGATCAACATTTTTGACTGGAATTAATTGAATTTTCTTCACAATTATATGCTATACATGAGAAACACTTAAGCTTTTACTGGTTATCTCACTTGAGTGAGTAAAATAGATAATTACTGTTGATTGTAATTGATTTACGATAATGATTTTACTTTGAACCATTTTTTTTTTTTCATTCTAATGTTTGAGATTTTGTGTCAGTTATTACAGTTTTACAAATATTTTTGTAAATTTTTCATTTGACTTTTAACAAATGTGCTATTTTTATTTATAAATTGTTTTGTAATGATGCTTTTTATTTCAGTTTACATGAATTATTTTATACAGTTACTGTTCAAACAGTTGATCTTTTTATTTGCATTTGTTTCTATATAAAACTTGAAAATATTTTTCTAAGAATACTCTTAAGCTTTTCAAATAAAAGACCAGTTATGAAATGATTATATTGATCACACTTACACTGATCATTGTCAATATTTAACACTTGCAGTAAATAATATATATTTATTAAATTTAGTGTAGTCAGCATGTTTCTAAGAATAACTAAACTTCAGGAATATTATAAGAAAAAAAGAACACTAAAACTATTAAGAGGCCAAATTCTGACCAATGGTCTTAATTAGTTTTAGTTGAAATGAGGATTTGATTCAAAATCTTGTTTTTCAGTAATTTCGTTATAAGTTATTGTCTGAATGAAACTTACTTAAATGCTTGAAAATAAAATTTTCAACTATTTAATAACCTGGACAATAGTTTGTTCAAGATACATTTTTGTGCCATGTAATGATCTATTGCTTTCAATAAATTTCATACCACTAGAAGCACTATCCAATTTTTAACCAATTTTTAATTTAAACAAATGCCAGCTATTTTTCTTTATATACATTTGCCTTTTTGATAATTTATCAAAATTGATATTATCCAAAAGTGAAATGAGTAAGTGTAAATGTGACACAATGGAAGCTGGCTGTTATCAAGACATTCGCATAGATGTGGACAGTAAATGATTTTATCCGAGTCAGAAGTATCTTGTGTTTTTTATGATTACATAGACAATATAATCTATAAAGTAAGTTATTCAAAGTGACCACTCACTGACCACAGGTGAACGCTTTTGGGAACAAGTGCCACTTGTTTGGAAGTTAGAAAGCTCTACTTCCAGGCTTATATAAACAGTCACACTTACAATTATAAGTAGTTTTGATGCATGCATGTTTGTTGAGCATTTTATGGGCCAACTATTAGAGAATAGTTTCAAGTCACCTGTGGGCCATTATGTAGAGATAGGCTGAGGAATGGAAGAAGTTGGCTGAAGAGAAGAGCAGATCTGTTAGTCTGTCATGTCATAAGTAGCAGAAGTTGTACCGAGTATCATCTACCTACCCTTCAGACTGTGCAAAGTTGATGGTTTAATAAATAACAAAATATATTGGAAACCGGATTTGCCTTTTCATTTTTCATTGTAGCGATGTTTTCACCTTTATCTTCCTTGTGAAAATACACTGAGATTTTTTCCAGTTTTTGTGCACACCAACACAAATGAAAATAGGCACACAATATGGTGTCATTTCTCTGGTTGGTCAACAGCTGAAAGAAGAACTTGTTGTATGTTTATAAATCTTAAATTTTAATCTATCAAAATGTGAAACTATTTTTTTTATTTTCTTATTCCAAAATTCTATTGTTCAGTTTTTGTATGTAGTGAATATCTGGACTTTCATGATGAAGTGTATTTTAGCTAAGGAACTGCAAACAGTGGCACATTTTGTATTTCTTCAAAAATTAAAGTCACTGTTTGCAGTTCTTTAGCTAAAATTCACTTCATCATGAAAGTCCAGACATTATTTTTGTAGTATTAGATTATTTGCAACTTAGCAAGAATCTATCAAAGAAAAAAGCCACTATTTTAAAAATATAATAATGATGATAATTTGAGAAATAACAAAATAGTATTTATATCAAGAGCAAATTCTCCTATCTGAATTCCTTGCTACTATAACATATAGATAAATTGTGTTAAGTAAATATAAATATTTGAACAACAAAAATTGATTCAAATTATTTATGCATATGTTTATTTCTTGTTCTAAATAATGTTTTAATTTCTTATGTTGCATAAGATATTTTCCAACAATAAGAGCCTCTTGATTACCACAATGCCTAATTGTGTAATTGAACAAATCAAAAAATGTTATTTACATTATTTACATGTAACCTATTGCCCTCATTTTTGTTATCATTATCACATTTTAGCTGTTGGATCCTCTGGATGCTTTCCAAACTACATTCAGGAAATTTTGAACTGAACTCTTTATTTAATCTGAAATTGTAGATTCTTGGTTTGCTATTTATATCTAGGGATATCTCCTCTTGTTCTTATTCAGTAATTCTTGGTTATTGTTCACCATGTTTTCATTGAATCTATGTATCAATCTAACTTGATCACCTTTACTTTGCTCCATAGGATTATTTTCAGTACACTCAGATATGTATCTTGGTTATATAAACCTTGATCTATAACATTGAAGAGAGCTAGCTTTATTCATAATCCCAACTAGCTTCTTCAACATTGTTTTTGATCTTGATGATATCTTTCTTATTACAATAGCCTAAAAATTTAATTTCATTAATTTGTGTTATACATACTTTGTTGAATTTTTTTTTAAAATATAAAGATGATCTTTTTCTCTGAATATTAAATCTTATAACATTAGGATGCATTTTTGCAGAAAATTAATAGAAGCGCCTTTGTCAGTGACGTCTTGTACACAAAAATATCCAGTTTACATGATTGTATAAAAAGTATATTGTCGCTTTGCAAACAGCCAAATGTTACACTTACATTATATATAGTATCCATTTTGACTGAAAATATGTATACACCAATTTTTGATTTAGCAGTCTGCAGCAAGATGTCCTTGTCAGCCAATATATAACATACTATTAATTTCAAGTTTTATCATTTTGTTTTTATTCTCTTTGTTTTTTCTAATGACATTCTTGTTGCAATCTTTCCATCTCCTCAAAACTTCTTGACATAACTTGAATTCACTAAATGTTAAGATTCTTTTAGAATGGTAATGGTGAGAATAGTTTGAATTCTAATGGAACTACCTTTAAGACTATGACTATTAATAGAATATTGCTGATTATTTTCCCTAATGATTTTCAAGAAGTAACAGCATTTTTTTTTACTCTTATCATATTGTCAGTAATGTTTTTTTTGTTTTTTTTTATTGTTGATTACCTCAGAGAACTTAATTCTATATATAACAAAATGATTTGGGTGTTTCTTCTGGCTTTTTGTTTCATCAAGCTTTCTAATGCCTTTGTACTATTATCCTTAGCATTGAAAATAACTAAAGAAAGGCTCTCATCATACAGACACAGAATCAGCACTAAAAAGCTTTGGCATATTTTCTTTGTAATTCTTATTATCCAGATGATCTTGTAGTAGTAAAAGTATATGAAGATACTTTCTTAGACTTGATGGAGTAATAAACAAAACACAAATGTTAGCAGTAATATCCAATATTATCAGCAGTAGAATTGATGTAGATAGCAGTACTGCAAATTAAATCATCTCTTTTCATTATGGCTTCATCCGAGATAGAGCAGCACCTTACATTTAAATTTGCTTACAGAAATGTACAATCATATACATATTTTATTTTACTTCATTTACTTAGTATATGTTGTGTATACACATTAACTCCAGCAATTAAAAAACACTGTGCTTATATATTTTTCATGAGTACATCAATTTTCTCAACTAAATTTTGATACCAATAACATTGACTCAATACATCCACCATATGGCACAGCAATTTGATAGGAAACCTGGAATGACTGATTCAACTTTAATATTTTTATGTTTATCAGAATCTATTCTCTCATACTTATAATTAAAAAAATATGAAGATAATTTCAGCATATTTAAAGGAAATTGCAGAAAACATCCCATCATTCCCTCCTATATACATTAGGGCATGTTGATTTTTTTTTTTTTTTTTTTTTTTTTTTTTTTTAGAAAATCAACATTACACTCAGTGCCAAAACTGTGGTTTTGTGTGATAAGTACTGAAACTGAAAATTAGATTCATATATTCTACCAGTTTTTTGAGCATTTACTTTTAAAGATTGTCTGAAATAAAATGTACAGAAATACCTAATTTCTGCAGCTTTTTGCTTACAGACTTCAAAATTTTACTATTTTCAAAAATACATTCAAATAAAATTGATATTTTTCTTATTGGATATTTTGAATGAAAAATATATTCAAATCTAATTATGAATCACCAGAAGCAAAATATGCAATTTTTTACTGTATATAATAAGTGAAAACTGTAATAATTGTAAATTATTACAAAAAAAGGCTAATCAATGAATATGATTTTACACCACTTGTTAGGCTATAATTAATAAAAACAAAAAAAGTAAACTACTGTACTGTATAACATTACAGCTAAATTGTTCAGTATAATTTTCCTTTGAATGTCTTATTTGATGGCACAATGACTTAGTAATAATGTGCTTGTACTTTGCTTTTTGTCCATATACAGTTTGTGAAGCTTCAGTAGTTAATTTAACTGCTCTTTCCACTCCTTATGAATGGGTGGATTAATTTGACAACTCCAGTGTTCCATTCATTAGAACCTCTTGCAATTCCTTATTGGAAAACTGCAAGCGAAGATTCACAAACTCCATTTTATAAGAAGTTAATCAAATTTGACCAAAGTGTCACTTCAGAGTTGAATGTATTTTTTTTAATCTCTTCTCTGGTGGCTTGCTACTTTTGAGACAAAAGAAAATGTTTTTGTGCTGTAATTTTTTTAATGCAACATTCTGCATTTCAGTCAACTGTTAATTTATTCTTTGAATCATGTTGAAGATATACAGTTGTTGATTAATTTATTATTCCTTTTAATTTCAAACTAACTGAAAAAATTTCAATTATAAATTTTATAAGGCTGTATAATTTATCATCTGGTAGATAGGCATCTCTGGTCCATAAACACATTAACCTGATGGCTAGTTAGCTATTTTGCTTGAGTTAGAGACCCAATTATCCAGGCAGCAAATCTAGTGTTCACTTTCCCACAGGTAATTCTGGTTGCCTATTCTAAGAGCAGACTTTGGTCACCACTTAAATCTTGCATTACCCTTGCAGTAAGATAAAAGTTATCTAGAAAGCTATTCATAGTGTTAAATTCTACCTGGGGAAAATCCTGGTAATTATTTTCTCAAAGTTTCCCTAGAGAACAAGTAAAAGTAGTAAGGCTTCATGTAGTTCCATCAATGTACTTAAAAACAGCTTTAAATGGAAGTTCATTTTGTTGAAGTGAACAGCCAATGGTATGAAATTAAGTTTTTTTTTTCTCCAGAGCTGTAACAAGCCCTGCCTCACAACCAGTGTTTGTACTGCTATTGTCCACAAGAACTGCCTTAATGGAATTTATCCTACTGAATTCTTCTAAAACAGCTGCAACAACCTCTGTTAGACCAATGCTAATAGCACTAATGTTAGGGAGAATTCTGTGGGTAAGATATCTACTTTCCATGTCCATCTCTGGTGAAAACCAAGTGGTACTCTGGTCCTTTGGTTTTCTTAATTTTTTTTTCATTTTTGCTTTGTAATCTATTTGTATTGCAAAGTGTTTTTATCAATTCTGCAATTAATACCAATACAGATGATATTTTCATGATTCTAAGCATACTTCTGATGGGTGGTTGCTTTTATCTGATGTAGAGGTAACATGTAGAGTCCTGTTGTTGCTATCTTTCAATCTGCCTGACTAATCTCTCTGCTTCTGTTGCATGTTTTTTGTTTGTTTTTTTGTTTTGTTTTCTTGGTAGCATCTTTCAAAGTTGGAAACTACCTTTTGGTCCTGTTTTCTCTCTCTGAGCTTTTAAATATTAAATATTATGAAAATGTGTATAAATTTAAAAACAGATATAATATACATCATAAATATGAAGGAAAATATCACTATTATTTACCAGAGAACAGACTATTATCAGGAGTAAATTTATCTTTTTCACTTAATCTAAGTTTTGAAAATCAGGACATGAACTAGTTCAAATTAAACAAAGAAAAGGAAAAACAAACATAGAATTAACATTAACTTCTTGTGAGAAGGACAAGTGCAAACATTACCCTATTTTAATAAAATTTCACAGGCAAATTTGGAATAAGTAAAATAAAAGGAAACAGTATTATTTACCTAAGTATTGAAATAAATGCTAGTCACTTAGAAAATACAAAATTATGTAAGTTAAACAAAATGTGTACTTTTTCAAATAATTAAGTCTGTTTTATAACAACACAAATAAAGAACTAAATAATTTAACACACAGTGAGAATGAAATGCTTATAATGATGAGAACATTGATAATACCCATCAAAAGAAATTTCTGGTACAAGATTCTTTTTCTTTTCTTTTTTTTTCTTTAAGAAATTCACCCCAAGCAAGGCGGGAGTGCCACTAGCATGCAAGGGATTACAGAGGATTGAGAACAAGAGTAAAGAGGCATGTTTGGGGAAAGAATAAAGAGAAGGATGGGGAACAAGCTCAGGGTGTCAGATGTCAATTGAGATTACACTTGAATATTTGAAATTATAGTCATCAGGAAGCAAGTAAGGGGAAGGGAGTTCCACATACGGGAAGTGCGGAAGAAGCTGTTTGAGTAGAAGAGACAGTTATATTTAACCATTTTGACAGTGAAAGGGTGGAACCGAGATACCATCCTGGTAGCTCACTTAATTCATGTAGTCCAGGAACCAGCAAAAGTAGCTTGTCGGAACAATTTCCATGAAAATACTTGTAGAAGAGACAGAGGGAAACCATGGCATGTCCATGGGATAACAGTTGATACTAGATGCCAAATCAGGACCTACCATCTTGCATATTTGTCTCTGGATTTTGTTGAGGACCTCGAGACATACAGTGGTAGCACCTGACCATATATGACAGCAATATTCAATGCAATAACAGATGGTTGGGTTATAGATTTGAAGGATGGACTTGGATGAGAAAAACTTTCTGGCATGACACAGAGAACCAACTTTCCTTGTGGTAGATGAAGCTACATGCCAAACCCTATCAAATGCTTTAGAGATGTCTAGAGCCACAGTTCAAGCTTCTCCATTATTATTGAGTGCTTGGTATACTAATTCAGTTATGGCCGTGAGCACATCAGCATTAGATTGGACAAAGCGGAAACCATATTGTCAGAGAACAGATTACATGAAGTAAGGTACTTAACCACTTTGGCGTTGATTAAGGCCTCAAAGACTTTACCGAAGACTGGTACTGATAGGATGATGGTTAGAAGGGTCAAGACAGTCACAACAGATGAGGACTTCCAACAGGCTGGAAAGCAAGAGTCAGTGAGGCAGTAGTTGTAAAGTTTAGAGAGGTCAAGAGCCAATTAAGGAGCACATTTCTTCAATGGCTGATATCCTGTCCCCCACCACTAACCTTATGGGAGTCTAATTTAGAGATGATGTCCAATACCATCGTTGAGGTTATGTGCATCTCGCTCAGTAGAGCCTCAGTTCTAGGGGGAAAATCAGGTGTGGGTACACCAGATGTGTATAGTGTTAAATTGGATGAGGATTTACAATCAAACCATTCAGCCTTATCAGCTGAGGAGGTCAGGACCACAATTTGGTTGAATAAAGGGGGTATTGTGAGTTTGCTGTTGTTCAGCATGCTTTTGCAGAGCCACCAATAATATTTTGGAGATAAATTTAGAGATGCAATATGTTATTTCATTCTTTCGGCAAAGAGTAACGTTACTTTTCTTGAGGACATGCTTGTACTCATTCCAGGCAGTGACAAAGATACATCTGTTGCAATCAGACATGTCCCTATGGTACAGATAGAAGTAGTGATTCCTATGGGAAATAGCTACTGAGCAAGCAGCTGAGAACCAAGGGGATGAATGTGATTTCACTTTATATTTTCTTGAAGAGATGAAAGCCTTGATTCCAGCTTTTACCAAGGATGAGACCTCTGATGCACATTTTTGGATGGGGAGGCTAAAGACAGTATTCCAGGGGACATCATAGAGGAAATCTCGGAACGAGCCTCAATCTGCTCGTTGATAATAGAAAGATGTTCTGTTGGTTGGAGGTTCTTTACTGGGGGAGGAGTAGAAGTAGATAACAGACATGACGGCATGATCAGAGTTGCCAAGAGGGCAGAGCTGCATGGCACGACAAGACTCGAGGATGGAGTTAAAACAGATCAAGAAGGGAAGCCTTACCATCACAGTTACTGGGGAAACATGTAGGAAAGTCAACCACTTGTGGGAGAGATTGAAAAGTTAAGTGTTTGTATGCCAGGAAGGTCAGTTACAGAGTGTTTAAGCCATTTGATATGGTGTGTATTGAAGTCATCAAACACAAATATGTTTGCAGATGGATGTAGAGAGATATTCTTGTCTATATTATCGGAAATACAATTGAGTACACCACAATCTTGGGAGGATGGAGAGCGATAGAGAAGGAGATAGCTTATAGATTTGAGGAGAGATAGACGGATACACATGTATGAATGGTCTGGAGATTCAAGAGAGAGTTCCTTAGCCAGAACAAGTAAATTATAAAACATTATTTAGGTTCTATTAGTAGAAAGAATTTATTATGAATAAACAGAGCAATATAAATGGGGTTTAGTTTACTTGTAGAAAAGGGGTATTAAATGCTTATTGAAATCTTTGTTCCAGTATTAAATAACAAGAAAAAAAACTACTTGCATTACTGCAAAAGTTTAATGATTTTCTTTTCTATGACAGCAAAATATGAAGTATTAACAAAAGTAGAACCTAAATAGTGTTTTATAATTCTAACCAAACATTTACAGAAAATGAGGAATTATCAGAATTGACCAAAGTGAACTAGTTAAAACAATATTTAAACCTATTGCATATATCTAAAATCCATTTTGAAAGGTTTTGTAAATCTTAACTGAATTTCTCCTGAGCCTTGTCCAATATGGTACAAGCTAAATTCTTTCTACTAATTAATACTTAGAATTAATTCTGCAGAAGTTTGAATTGAGTAATTTTCTCAGAAAAAAGAAATCAAAAAGTACATTTCATTCGTTTGTCTTTCTTGAATGATTTTCAGTGGTCAAAATTAGTTTGAGAGGCTTCAATTCTACTGAACTACTTCAGTTACTGAGACTACTACAAAGAGTTATCCTTTGCTTACTTTCTCTTTTTGTTACAAAAGCATGTCTACACACCTGCTTGAAGGCAGTCAGCTGCTTACTACTACTTTTACTACTGCTACTACTGATGATGGTACTAATATTGACAAATCTCTCTCCCCTTCTCAATTTTGCTCTATTTGTTTAATGAATTAAAAGATAAGGATAAAGAGATGCGTGTCATGGATTTTTCTTCACTTAACCTCTTTATTTAAATTTCTTATTGAATTTATCTATAATCACACAACTTTCTCTCTCCTACCTAATAGCTTTGGATTTCTTTTTAATTCATTTTATTGTCTCAATTTTCTAGATTGAAATATTCTGTTCGTTTTAGTTTAATTTATTTTTGGTTGAGGTGGATGGATACTAATATTTTTTCACAATAATATCTATTTCTCGCAACTGCTACTGGAATTTCATTCATGGGAAATATTTGCAGACATGCATAATGGTTTTAATCATAAAAAAATATCTTTGCTTTAGTATTCACTATATTTTCTGTGGTGACACTGAAATATTAGAAAATTTGATGTCTTTTTTTATACTACCTCCTTTCTGTCTTCCCTGCTGAAAAAGTCCTTTCTCAGTTTTATTTGTCTAGCTTAACATTGTCTAGTTAAACATTATTTTGGTCAAAATGAATTGATATGTCAGCAAGCAGATTAAAAGACTAAATATTTTTTCAAGAATATTAATGTACATGTGTATATGCATATCCACATGATTTTTTTTGCATCTACTACACTCATCTTTGCAGTGTTCGAGCGCACACACACACACACACACACACACACACACACACACAGCTAGTAGCCTAGAATGACGTAGTATGGTCTACATCAATGTGTAGTGATGTGCTTCTCTAGCAGGCATGAGAACAAGGACTGCTATCTCTCCATATTGCAATTTTGTCACCCTGCCATACGGTATGGGTGACTAGGATTTATTACAACAAACAACTGGGGTACATAAAGGTCTTACTAGTGCTGCTGTCTTAAAAATCTTTCTACACTTAACACCAAGTCTGAGTCAATGAGTAAGTTCAGTTATCATTTAATTCTTTCATCCATTTTTTCTTCCATCATTTCTTTTCCTCTTCTTTCTTTCAGTCTGTTATGCATAAATTCTGATCAAAGTTAATTTTGTATTTGCACTATGGCTCATATATTAAAAATCAAACTGAACAGCTCTTACAAATTTATTAGTAACTAATATGCATCATCTTTCAAAAAATATGCTATTAGATATTGATCAAATTAGTCTAGGTAGTTATTTTTATAGCTTTTCTGTTGGAAAATCATTTCATGTGATTGTTATTGTTGTTTTAATACTTAGGCTCTCTCAGTTTTTTTCTGTAGAAGTCATCGTAAGGAAATTTTTCTGTTCACTAAATAATTCCTCTCATAAATTCTATTCTTCCTCTATAAAAAATATAACTTGACATTTTTCTTTTCATGTCATACTTAATTTTTTCTACACTTTAATAATGAACAGTTTCTGTTTTTTCACATTACCTGAATTGCTTTCTTCATACAAGTAGAATTTCCAATATTTAAATAGTATCATGCAATACATAGAATATAAAAGGCTTGATAAGTTGATCAGGCAGAGTGGCTAACCTTCCAAATTTTAAGCTAATTTTATATTACTCACTTTATTAAGAGTTACTCTGAATTTGTGTTATGAGAAAAGAAATATTGTCTGCCCAACATTTTATTAAACTGAAGTGGTAGGTGAATTAAATTCATATCAATATTTAATTTAGCATTAAACCTGATGCCTTTTTAAATCAGCTGTTCACCTGTTACCTCAATGCTTTTTAAAAGTTTGATTTAGAAAATGTCGGTAGTATTAGGATTTAAAGTTGTTTCCCTATAAATTTTTAACAGTATTTATGCATAAAAAAAGCAATACATTTTTATATGCAGATTTGTAACAACACAAAGGTTGGGCTTGTTCATAATCTATTCATCAGTTCATAATGATTCATGGACGTACATAATTCTTTAGAAAAATAACTGTATACATTATATTTACAAATTTGAAGTGTATTTTCTTTCAATAATTTAGTTTTTAATAGCTTAAACGAAAGGGTAGGAGATGCATAGCCAAGATAATGGAAATTTATGGAATATCATATAGTTTAAAGGCAAAGAAATATGTAAATTATTTTAAAATTGTATCAATGACATGTTTGGAAATGTAGTTCTTAATAGCTTTTATCCTTATACATGTACTCATTAAATGTTTAATTTTCTTAAATTACTTCAATGATAAATATAGTACCTAATTTATGTAAGGCATATGAGATTTGTTAGAAGATGCAACTATAATAGTAATGATTGTTACCATCAAATTTAACAGGAAAAAAATTATAAATTCATTAAGGTTTTATTATTTTTTTCCTTTTAAACTTTTCCATTTATGAATCGCACACTACAGATATTCTATCTGTTATTTATTTAGAAGATGTCTTCCTGTGAAAACAATTTTTTGCATTTAATATTTTGATGAACTATTACAAAAAAATTTATTCATATTTTTTGCTTTCAACTCTTAAAAAATTATTTGTAATTTTCTAAATTTTTCTGTTCTGAAATTTGATAAAAATGTACTGAACAAAAAAAAACCTGTATAAAAGGTGAATTAACAGTTTTCTTTATTGTATATTATTGTAAATGAAATAAATTGTCTCCACTTGTTACTTTAAATGCAGTATTGAGAGATCAGATGACTTATGAATGTGGCTGATTGAGACTGAACTACCAGCCAGTTTTTCTATCTCTTTCCTTCATTTACTTTTCTTTCTTTTTTTCAGAATTATGACTCACATGAGGAAAAGTCAGTTTTCTTGTGTGGTATTTGCTAATGTAATGATGAATATTACTATTCAAGCACTATAAAATGAAACTAAATTTTTGTAAGGCAGGAAAAACATAATTGTAGTCTCAAACTGAAAAACAACTTATTTAATATATAAAATTTAACTATGCCTTACAATAGGAGATGAAGTCTGCTACAGGTAGAATTCCATTGATTAATGTTGGCTCTTCATTTTGTGTACTGATTTAAAAAATGAATTCATGAAAAATACTTTAATTTTCCTGTAGTTCTATATCAAATTCCTAATAGGAATAAAATTTTAAATTTAATAAAATGTGAATTTTTTTTTTTTTTTTTTTATGGTGCTAACTAAATTTTAACTCTCATTATACTAAGTTATCTTTGATCAGCTAAAACAATTTTCAGTAAATTTTTTGTAATTCTTATTGAAATTGCTATTACCTATTATAGTGGTGATAGCTGGTTGCTTGTATCCAAGTATGCCCCCCTGTTAGGGTGGCTAACCAATCCCTGTTGCATTTTAGATACATTTGTGTTTGTTCAACACCCACATGTGATTTTATACTATAACTATCCTGAGCAAACCTTAGTTACAGTTTCTGGGAAAGAGTGCATTATCTGGCATAATCAACCTTGAACAATGCCAGTATGCTCAAACCTTTGGTCAACCTGTGGTATGGTTTTTGAGAACTTTCCAAAGGTGCTGCATGCTGGGATCACCCTCCCCAGACAGATAACATCAAGAAGTCACCTTCTTGATGAGATTCAAACCCGGGTTTCAAAAAAAAAAATTGAGTAAACATTTATTATCATTTAAATTTTAGATTGGACATCAAATTGCAATATATAATTTTTTAATGTACTTGACATTATGTCTTTAAAACATATGCTTCAGACTGTATCAAGAAAATAAATTTTGGGAATAGTTATGATCCTTTCTTACAATGAAAATAGTACAGTTTACCCAACGGTAAATTGGATAAGGCTTGGAGAACTTTCTATTTATTCCAGTCATTGGTTTTATTTTCATTAGTTTTTACACTGAGGTATTATAATAATTTAGGTATTGGTATCTTTTTTTTATTACTGAAATGATGTTTGTTCCAGGGTTTCAAAAAAACTTCTCAGTCATGCATTCAATGTACTCTCCTATATTAGCTACATCAGGTGATTAAATTTCCATACATTCTAAGTGTTTTCATTATATATCAATAAGAACTTTCAGCTTAGTAGTAGACATTGAGGTTGCACCACGAATCTGTCACCCAAATTTATGAATTATTCTAATTAAAATGGCAGCAGGTATAATTTGGTTTTTGTTTTTTTTTGTATTTATTATGTTTTTCTGACAAGTATCATTCTCCACAAAGTAAAACTGCTGCAATAATCATTAAATAATAGTATTCTGAATGTTAGTATTGTAAAGGGTACTGCTGCAAGAGTGTTGCTAGTTATTCCCATTCCTTAAATACCTCATGATCACAGTTTCTGATTGAGCATTGGAACTGCAACAGATTTGCTCAGTAATGTATGTAACTCTTTTATTCAGACAGATAAGATTAGATCCGGAGCTTTTGAAAGATATTCCAGCAATTACCACTTGTTATTTTGGGAATTATATATTGTAGAAAAACATTTTTTATATTTATCATGCTCTATTCAATTTAAAAATGTTTTACCTAGATTTAAAGCTAGATTATAACATTGAAATTATTCCATATTTATTTTTCCTCAGCTCTTGAATTCCATTTTTTTTAAATATATTTATGATTACAATAGCATAACTTAAATCCTGTCATTTAGTAAAATAACAGTTCCCAATAAAAGAAATATATCGTGTATGTAATATTAGTTTGTTTCTTATTTTAATCGGTCAAAACTTCATTGAATCATTTACACATCTATTAACTTAAGTTTCTTAAATTATGTATACTATTTCTTTTCTTTTGATTTCAGGGTTGGTTTGTTTGTTTTTGGGGGTTTTTTTTGTTTTGTTTTGTTTTTTTTTATCCATTTTTTATATTTTTTCTTGTTGCTTTGCCTTTCTGTCAGTGCCAATCTTTATTTGATAAGCTCTATAAATACTTAAAAATTTTGTCAAACATTTTTGATGTTTCATTTTTACTTAACATAGAAGAAATGTTTATTCTTTGACCTTGGTTTTGAATATAACTTGTAATTTTAAGCTATATTAATCTATTTCTCTTGATTAAACTTATTCTAGGTAACAAGCAGTCCAGTGGGCCCATGAATTCAAGGGGCCCTGGTAGTCATGGAGGATCTTCGCCCCTGAACAAATCAGTTGGAGGGGGCATTGGTGAACTTTTTCCAGGGGGAGTACCTAAACTACCGAAGGGAGGACTGAAACAAAGAACGCCCGGTAAGATTAAATAATGCAACTTATAATTTCAGTGAAAAATGAGATTTTTCTTTTGGAAATATTATAAATAACAATGAAAAAACAAATGAGTACTAAAAATGTGACTTAGAAGATTTTAGTTGCTGTGAAGTGTTGTGCCTCTTAAATCAAAAAATACTATCTTCATAGTTTTTCTTTGTTTCCCAAAACAGAATGAGTAAAGTAACCTTATTTACATGCAGTCTATTGTCTTCATCTATGTAATAATTATCACAATGTTGCAGCCATTGTGCCCTCCAGCTTTCATCAGATGTATGTTGATCCAGGTAAACTATAGTGAATTTCAAACTGAACACTTTATTTAATCTTCTGCTGAAGACTACTTTTTTACAAATATTTAGTAAAAGAGCATTTTTCTTTGAAAAAATTGCTGTGTGTGACGTCAATAAGTGTATATATTTTGTAGAGTAATTGGTCATGCTTAAGTGTAATTGGCAAAGATGACCAGCATTTTTCAAAGATTTCCATAAACAATAAAAGGAAGAAAAAGAACAAGACAACATAATACTATGTAAACAATATATACGCAAGACAAAACTAGGCAATGCAACAGTAATATGGCAAAATGTTCACAAAGTAATAATGATGCTAACATGCAAAAGAGAAACCAAAGATGAGACCAAGAATTAGTCCAGTTTAATTGTTAGAAAGAAATCCCAGCATGCATCTGTACAATTTGCCTATAAATTTAGCAGTGATTCCTTGAATTGAAACCAACACGCCTCAGTCAAGTGGATGAGTGCACTCATTTTCATCTTTTCCCCTCTTTACAAGGTCAATAAATATAAACATAATATATTTATAATTGCTTTTGCATTTTCTTATTTCTTTTTCAAGACATTTTTATTATAAATGTTTTTCTATGTATATTTGTCATTTTTTACACTTATTTTTCTTTTTTCAATTTTTTATTTTTTACATGACAATTTTCTTTTTTCTTTTCCATTATAAACCTTTTTTTTATTACTAAATGTGTAAGATAAAAATAAGGCAAAAAGGCAAAAGTGATAAACAAAAAGTTTATGATTGTTTTCCATTTAGGATGTTAAAAATTTATTTAATTTTACTCAGCTGATAGGCTTATTAAATAAATAAGCGACATTTTGGTCTGACAGAATATAGTCCAAATTTATTCTGTCATTTAGAACTTCAGTCTTTATAAAGTGGTATTTATGTTGATATGTTCTGAATGTTTGTGGTAGGCAGGGTTCTTAAGAGCTAGAGTACCTTGATTGTAACAATAGAATGCCTTGCACATTTTCATTTGAATTAATTATAGTGTTTAATTGAATAAGAAATTTTGCTTCTTATATTTCACTTCACATGTTGACAAAGCTACTGTGTGTTTTCTCATTTTTCCCAAAATCATAGAACTATTTGACAATAATTAAAAATCATGCCCAATGATACTGCAGTGATCTTTCGAATTTCCTCAGTGTTGCAAAAGCCTCTAAACTTACGGATTTACTAGATTTATTAAACACTACACTGTGTGTTTTAATATGTATCCCAAACTATTTTTTATATATCTTTTTTATATATAATATATCTAAATGCTTTTTATGTAAGCATATAGAGCTTGACAAAACATAAAAAATGGTACCAAATTTATCTTGCTAGCTCAATTAGCAACTGAGTTATTTCCATACAAATTTTGTTGGATTTTCTGTCTTCAGTGTGATTAGGAGAGAAGCTCATTTTAACAGTGTATATATGAAGATGCAGGCTTCAAACAAATAAAAAAATCATTATAAATGCAATGTCATTAAGTAATATAAGAAAGATAATGCTAATGGAATTAATAATGATTAGACAAGACCAGCCTAAACAGGTTGGGGTGGGGGTTACATTCCGTCCTAAAAACAGTGTGAAAATAACATCAGAAGGCAACTTTGACCATTCATATAAATTTCAGTTCTACAGTTAAGTCATTGAAACTATTTAATATGTTTCATAGCATGTTAGAGATTCAGCTAATTTAATTTTTTTTGTGGGAGTTCATCAGTAAAACATCTCTTATTTCACCATGTAAGTACTGGTGGAAACAAAATTTTATAGTAGGGTAAAAAATATACCTTCTTGAACTTGCTATAAAAAGTATCTGGTTGAACTACAAGTCAGAAACTTTGAAATTTTATTCCATTTTTGATGAGGAATTCAACAAAACAGTTATTTTGTCTATTATAATAAAACTTCTCATAAATGTATTTCATTTTTTTAAAAATTTTGTAAGTTTATATAATTTTGGACTTTCCCAAAAAGGACTGACATCAAAATTTTGAAACTTATCATACAAAAGGAATCAATAGTCAATTTTAAAAAAAAATGCTTATTGTAAAGCCTTAACTCAACTTTTTATTAGAATGGATGAAAGTCTTTCTGGGAACTTTGAACAGCCTTACTACACTTCCTCTCCTAATGGTGATTTGCATTCTGAATTTCTTTTTAGGTTTCTATGACCAATATTTCTGGAACATTCCAGATTCTGCCATCATTTGAAACTGGCACTACAACTAAGTCTCATCTTAAGACAAAAGTTGACTTGATCTGTACAATGTCACCCAACAAAGGGCATTGGAAATAATTGATTCTACCTTTAGCTGGAGCTAGAAACTAGATTATTGCACTGGTTGGAGATGTAATGTCAATGTCTTGGCCAATGTAGAAACTGGAATCATAGTATGGCAATCCATTGGTCTTGTCTCTCATATTTGCTCAACACCCCCACAAGATCAGGTTGTGACACAAGGTCGGTTTAATGTGAAGAGCCCAAGCACATACACCTTGGCTGGTAACAAAAATTGCCTGCAGCCCCCACAACCATCGGTTGCACTGGCCTCGGTGTGAGCACCAGTTCCTCTCTCTGGTACAATGAGAGGGTGTGGCCTCGGACAGCTGTTCCCCAGGGCTGGGCACCTCTCAGTATAATTTTTCTTTGTTGCAACTCTGTCTTTTGTCAGTCACGCCTAAGTGCACTCTGCACAAAGACAGAGACGCAACTGAGAGAGGATAAATAAACATTTTACAAACTACTTTATAGTAATTTACACACTGAAAGCTCAATATCTATATTGTATATTAATATTATATATTATCTACTTCTAGGCAATATCATTCTTCAAGTTTAACTAATTTGCATATTGATTTTAAAAAAGTTTATATCATTAGTTATCTGTCCTTCATTATTGTTCTTTTATTCGAGGATTGTTTTGATTTTCATATCAAAAATAGTTCTGTTTAGGAATATCATCTTATATAGTTCAGAAAAGTGTTTGAAATTTGCATTTTACTTGGCATTCAGCAAGTTGGCATCTATTTGCAAAACTTTCCTTAACAATAACAAGCCAATTTATGAATGAAATGTTCATTTGAAATTTTTGTTTCAAAGATTTCAAGTATACCTTGCAAAGTGATAGCAAGTGGGTAAAGCCTGCTAGTGAGTGTGTATATCAAACTACTCATAAACTTAATATTAGCAAATGCTGCTTTTAGTGAGAGTCAAGTTGAGAATCTTAATTCTAACCTCAGGATAGGATCAGTTTGCTTCAGCTCAACTACAAATATGTTACCCTGTTGCTTGATAGGTCACAATTTAAGTTTGTCTAAGCAGCAACTCTGTAATTCTCTATTTTCTCACTCTCAGGCCAATTTCCAAAGTATTCTGCAATATTTTAGTCTTTCTTGCTATTTCTATTTTGCTGGGTAATGTTGAAAGTCTATTATCATATTAAACTAACCAGATTTATATTTAAGCCTGTAGTTGTGCTGATAAAATCAAAATAAATCTCAGAATACTTGCTACTTCTGAGTTTGGTATGGGTTTTTTCAGGTCTTAACATTTCTCTGAATTATGATCTGTTGTGATAAAAAAAAAAAATTGGTAACCACCATGACGAATACTGGTATAAGTAATTGTTTGAAACTCCTTTTTGAGGTGGCTATAGTTTCTTCTTTAGTTGTTCACATTTCTGTTCTTTGCTTTTTGTCTGAAGCCTCTGGGATAATCTGAATCATAATTGACCTTTATTGAAAGGTCTGCATCGTATTATATCAGCATATATCAGTTCCATTTTGCTTTTTGAAGAGCCTCTTTCTACTCCCTGCTGGGGCTAAGAATATACCAACTATATCCCTGAAGTAGGGTAAGACCCTCTCCTGTTTACAATGGGTGGTGACACATAATGCCTGATGAGATCCTAGTGGTTGAGAGGGTCAGGAACTAGATATGTCACTTGAAACCTAAATGTGTTGTCAGAGAGACCTAATTGGATCACTCAACTGGTCATGTTAAGCACTAAGTCAGATTTGTATAACAGAGAATCGAGTCAACCTGACAAGACCCAGAGTTGGTTATATATGGTGCAGTACATACCAGGAGTTACATCCTCTTCCACAATTGACTGTTGAGAGTGGACATTCTACTTACAGTAGATGGCTCTGACAAAATTTGCATACAAACTATGCTGGACATCATCAGCATGGGTCTGGGACAGAGAGCTATGTAACACCAGCTTTTTCTCAGTCGTGAGGAATGCTTTCAACATGCTGACAACCAGACAAGATGAACACAAGCTATTTCAGTAATTGACAAATGATGGTAGACACAAATTTGACTTAAAATTAATCCCCAGGTTTGATAGATCGGTGTCCAGTCTTCCACTTGTTGAATGGATGGAGAAGCTGGAATTTGTTTGCAGGCTATGTGGAGTGAAGTCTCTGGAGCATGTGATCCCTTTGAGACTGGTGAGCAGAGCATTTGAAGTTTACCAATAGCTGGATGACAAAGCAAAGTCTGACATTGACTAAATAAAGACTACCTTAGTTACAGCCTTTCCTACAAACAACTCATCGAACAGCAACTGCCATGCAGCAAATCTGTAGAAGTATTGAGGAAACTCAATTCTTGTTGGGCAGGATGAGCAACTTATGCTAGCTTATGATGTAAAGTGAACCTTTCATGCATTGTATAGGATGAATGTGCTGTCTATTGACCAGCTACTTGCCCAAGCCAGAGTGGTTATGAGAGATGAGGAGATGGAGGATATTGTAGAGGCAGCAGTGGCCCAGCCAATGCAAAGCACAGAAGGTGCTTTAGATGCAATGGCATTGAGGTGTTGAGGGCGAGGACCACACAATACCATGCCCTGTTACCATTGCCATACTGTAGGCCATATGTCTTGCAACTGTCTGCGGGAAAATGTGAGATTCTCTGGCATGGCACTACTTGTGGTCATGTTTCAGGTTGATGGTAGAACTGTCACTGCGCTGGTCAATACTGGTTGTTTGTTTTCTATAGCCAGCATAGAAATATGCCAGTCATGGAAGAAAGGGCCTGTATGTGTAACAACTATAGACCTGTTGTGAAATCAGAATTGTCGCTCACCACAAGGTGGAAGTCCTGTCAAGATCAGCATACTGGTGGCTTGAGAGAAGCCACTTTGTTTTGATCTCCTGATCGGGACAAATGCTATCAAGGAACTCAGTCACAATCACTCCTTTGTGTGCAGTAGAATGACTCACACTTGAGGAACTGGGCTTTAGCATTGCATTCAATGAGAAAAAGAAAGCGTGGCTGGGATCATGGAAGTAGGCTGAAAATCAGCCACTGTCTAGCCTACGAAACAAGATAGCAGCATTTCCTGTGTCCAAGCTGGCACGTAAGGAATATAATCAGGAGTTAGTATGGTTGGGCCATGCCATAATATGAGGAAGAGTTTAGACCTCCCAAGGGTATAGTTCCACTTATGGCCATCATCTAAGATAGCAAGAAAAAGGTATCCCCTGTAATGGATTACTGAGTGTTAAATGTGCATGTAGACACATTCATTGCTAAGGGAATGATGACAACGGGGATGCAGGTCCACATACAGCAATTGATGTGGCCTTTCCAGATCCAGTTACTGCCTCATGTGACTTGGCTTCAGCCTCTTATAATGAAGGCAACTATGAAGACTGAATTGTCGCAGGATGAAACAATCCAAGATGCTACTTTGGCATACATAGATGGCATCCTTGTCAATCAAAGTGTGGTTTCCATGGTGCAAGTCAAAAAGCAGAAGTCTGACTTTAGACTGATTTGCAAGGACCCAGTGAGACTTGACAATTATACAAAAATGCTTGGCTTGCAAGTCTGAGGAGAGCATGGTGTGCTTCAATGGAACTGAGTGAATAAGATCTCGGAGACACCAAATGTTATCATATGTCGTAATAAGTTCTCTCTCTGCGGAAAGCTTGTAGGCCACCTTCCGGTATATGTTTGAATTAGGGCAGCAGTGGCATTCTTGAAGTAATGAGTTGTTGCAGTGACCAAAGGGCGGTACAACGAAACCTGCGACGTCCTCTTGATGTTGACAAGAGTGGATCAAGAAGACACTGCAAGAGGAGGCTGGTGTGTTAGTGCTTAGGAAATGACAGTATTGGTGGATGCATATTGTCTGACCACAGGTGTGGCATTGGAAGTGAATGGAGATATGGTGGAGGACATATGACTTCCTTGCTATGGTGACACTCAACATATCAACCTAAGCTGAGCTTGATACAACGTTAAAGGGCATATACCTGGCCCTGCAGTAGAAAGTGAAAGTGTTGCATCTTGTCACTGATTCTGCATATACTCACCACTGGATTAACAATACCCTGACCGGAAAGGCATGCCTGAAAATGAAGGCAGCATGTAAGATGCTCATGCAGAGATGACTGGGGACACTTCAGGCGATAACTGTGACATATGGCCTCACCTTGGATGTAAGGTAGATTAAATTCAACCAAAATAAAGCTGACAAGCTTACCAGAGTTTCACAGATGTAGTTGGATTTTTTGAAGGAGGTCACCGAACCTATCCTCCCAACATGTGATGCAGCCATGGAAGAGCTGGGTCCATGTGAAATAATAGATATAGATCAGTGTAGCAGTCAGCCTGGTATTAAGTGCACCACTTACTTTGTCAGACAAGTCAATCCCTCTGTACCTAGAACAGCTGTCAAGATTGTGGTTCAGAGGTGTTCTAAATGTTAGCCCATATATCTGGCACCAGCAAGCTAGCAGAATGAAAGACTAGGAGTTTGCAGTATGTGGTCCAGGCTGGAGATGGATATTACATATTATAGCTGCAGTTATTACCTGACCTCGATTGACTGCGGGCCAATATGGATCTCTGTTTGCCTAGCTATAGCACGAGATTCTGAGAGTTATTTGGCAGTTGGAGTCAATATTTTCTGAGAGATGTCCACCATAAAAAAAATCCACACCAACAATGATACTGCATCCACCAGTAGAATATTCAAGGCTTCCATGGAGGAATAGAGCATCCAGCTGCACTTTTGGTGTGCACATGTACTGTTTGGAAAGAGGATAATAGAAATGTGCCATAGGAGCATAAAGCAAATTACAGCACAGAAACAGTGTCCTATACAAGAAGCTGTTGTATAGTGTCTTGTATAATGCGATGCTGAAGGATGACTCATCAAGCCCAACTGCACCAGCTAGCACAATTCATACTTATGAAGTTAGACTCAAGGGCATTGACACTGTACTAGAAACTAATAACCTTGACATTAAAGATACTCTGCCTTATCTTGATAATATTATCATTGGCGGTGAGACCAAAAAGGAGCATGACAAGAATGTCAAAGAATTTCTGAAAGTTGTAAAGAAGAAAAAAAAAAAACTTAAATGCTGCTAAAACTATTCAGAAGATAAAAACACTGAATACTTTAGGGTATTGTTTGGGAAGTGGTATCCTTAAACCTGACCCAGAACAGATGAAGCCATTATAAGAAATGTAAACCCCCAAAGATATGAGAGCACTTAATAAGGTCAGCAGATTTTTTGTGTATTATGCAAAATGGATACCTGAATTTTCATATAAAATACATACCCTAGTTAAAGTTGACTGGTTTCCACTGAATAAACAAGTACACTACACTTTTGAATCCCTAAAATCTGAGCTATATAAATCAACTCTGTGGGCTATTGAAGAAAAATTACCTTTCAAGGTAGAATGTGATGCTTTGGACAATGCTATGTCTGTGGTACCAAGTCAGAATGGAAGGTCTGTCACATTTATGTTGCAAACACTCCAAGGAAGTGGAAAAGGGTATAATATAGTAGAGAAAGTGAAGAGTAAGCGTTCTCAAAGCAAATTTGTGGCTTTCACAACACAAAGAAAGAAAATCACCTGTAACACGTCAGGAAAATAACTCACGAACGCCGTAGCCAAAACTGCCTGAATTTTCCTTCCCCGAGTCGAAAACACCAACTGCTTTTATCGGCAGAACCTATTTTTTCCATTCGTCGACTGCCGGGATAGGATGCTCCGTAATTTGCATATTAATATACTCTTATAGTGACTCCTCGACGGACTTGTTTTTTTTTCGCCACAGAATACACACGACGCATTGTCGCTTGGGTTGACGAGGTAAGTCGCTATAAGAGTTTTGCTGACTACTTTTTGGCAATCCCTCCCCGCAGATCGCATACAAAACAAAACTTTTTCCCGGGTACTTGATTATCTCGTTCAATACACTCCCCCCTGTCACATAAGTGACACTCATGAGCGGGCCTCTTTATTCTTAAGCTTCTCCAGAGCGGGGCGACTGTTGGAGGAGATTGTGTGTTATATTCTGAGGTTTCTTCTGATCTGACAACCTCATGCACAGAGTCTTCATCATCTGAAGAATGTTCTGAAGATTCTTCTTCTGAGGATTCTTCTGGTCTGACAACCTCACGCGACAGAGTCTTCACCATCTGAAGAGGTGCTAGCCCTACCTCCGATGGTAATTATTTGTTCACTTTCTGAGCACTCACTGCTAGTGTCACTTGTTGACGTATCTGTACCTACATAGTGACGCAAGTCCTTTATGTGTCTTGGTATGCCATCAACCAGCACAGAACGCGAAGTTACTTAGTCCAGTGACATGTCCCACCCAGTACCGGGTTGTACACCGCTATGTGGAGATTTCACCCACACATGATCGCCCAAGTCATACGGGCGCTTCTCGTTTATCCGCTCAGTTGAACACGTTGCATCAATTCCTCGTAGCGGACTTTGTACTGATAAATCATGTTGGCTGGCGCGGTTGAGGGCGATACATTATTGTCTCTTGGAGTAACATTGTACCAATACACGCCTCCATTATGGAACACTGCTTCCTAGCAGTGATTCTTTTGATGTCGATGACATCGCCGATTATGCCATTCCCTGATGGGACATACGCTGCAGCAAAATCTGAGGTGTACTCCCCGCGAAGCCACAAAAATTTTGAATAGTCCACTGCGGAATGCAGTGTCGTTGTCAGTGAGGAGTTCCGTCGGAGGTCCACGTTCAAAGAACAATGACCCCAAGTGGTCAATGACGCTTGGGGAATCCTGTCGACGCAGACGCCGCCAAATAGTGAACCGGGTTGGGCCACAGTCAATCAGGGTTAAATAGTGATGTCCGTTATAATGGGTGATGTCCATTCCAACATGGTGCCACACCTTGCTTACACTCACTTGTCCTTTTTGCCATTGCACAGGTGCTGGGTCGATGGACTGACACTCCTTGCATCCTCTGACCACTGCCCTGACAGCAACTTTGGATACGGAGGGATAAATCTGCCTCACGAAATATAAGGTCCGTTTTACACCAGGATGTCCGCTTTGGCAATGCACAGATTTTAGTAAATCTGAGTTATAGTTGCTCGCTGATGTGACACAGACATGTTCTACCGGCTCTACCTCTTTCTTAATAGCGTCAAGCCATTTTTGGGGTACCCTTGTTAAAGTATCGGCCTTGTTCTGCTGTGATCTGACCAGCTGTATGTCTCACGGATAAGTGGTATTCACTTACCAACTTTCCCAGTGTGTCTAGCCTCCTTGAATGAGCATCTCGCTCGCAGCCTTTGTACGTATCCTAGCCTTCCCGTAAGAGTGTCTGATATCCACTTATACACGCATGGAATCCGTGAATAAATGCAATACCTTTGCATTCCATTGAAGGGCCGCGGTGACTCCCCTGATAACGGCGTCTAATTCTGACAGGTTGATATGTTGCGTATCCTTCCCGGGACACAACCAACACGCATCTTCCACGACAGTGTCACCTACTTCAAGAGACACTCCTGTTGCAAGGTAGCTCGCGTCGACCCAGACGTTAAATTCACATCCGTCAATGCATCATTTACCACGTACGGGGTCGTCTTGACGCACCCTAGTAATGACTTCCGCTATCATGTGTCTAAGGGGAGCATCATTTGTTGTGTCATCCCAGCCAGAAGTGACAGCAGTCACCCTACGTTTAATAAATGCAGTTGCAATGCGGATCCACCCGCCCAAGGGAAAATGTCCCACCAGCTTTCCACATAACGAAAACACGCTGCGTCGGGTCATGTGTTTGGGAATGTCTGGGAGCTCGCTTCCGCGTTTCCAGTAAAGCATGTTGTGCTCCCCCCAGACCTGCAAGCCGAGCACCCGAGCACCATCCTCCAGTCGTTCTGGGTTTTTACATTCGAGCCCAAAGTCAGCAAGATGCTTTCTCACCTGTGAAGCGGGTACTAAGGTTTCGTTGATGTAGATGTCGTCAATGTAGGCTGACGTGCGCTGACGGTTGTCTCATCCTGGGATAGCACAACATCCACGATGGCTTTCATGATGGCGGCGCCACATTGAGTCCGAATCCCATTCGGGTTAAGCAGTACCTCGTCCCATTAAGAATCACCGTCTGAAATGGCCACAGTGACTGGTGCACGCATTACCTGCAAGTAGGCCTTTCAAACGTCAATCACAGAGACATTGGATCCCTTCGTTCGCCATTCTCTCAATTTTTGTGCACACACATCAGCATGAGCCGTGTATGTGTCTACATGTTCGTTCAGTTCTCTATAATCTAGTACAGGGCGCACCTTTCCCTTGTTCTTTTGTACCACGGCCATCAACGGGATGAGGCCTCTTGGAGGACCAAGCTCTTCCTCGGGATCGGAGTCAGCCATCCGTTATCCAGCCACACCTGCAATTTGAGCTGGTATTCTTCCTTGACGCGTTCGGGCACCGAATATTCTGACACTCAGTTCTGGAGCTTTTCTGGTGGGTTATTTTTTCCGACCATTTCCAAAATGCTGTCCATGTCTTAGCCCTTGGTCGAACTCTGCGCTAAAAGTCGGGCTCGTTGATCTTCAAAGTAGCACAGATGGGCGGATCAGAAAACTTGACTTCGCCTGCCTCTGTAATGCGTCGCCGCCCAGCTCCTTAATAATGTCCATCCCAAGGAGCAGATCGAAACCTAATAACGCGCTGTCCACGACCAACACACTGACTGTGACAGGGTCACCGTTATTAATACTGAGTTTGATGTTTCAACTCCCCGGCTTCTGAGAGCCTTTCCATTAGCCGTTAGTACGCGTCTATCTTTTGTCTGCTCCACTGTTGGCAAATCGAACCGTTGGTGAGTGACCGAGAGCAGCCGAATCTATTAACGCGTACGCGTTATTCCATTGATGCATACCTTAATCACAGGGAGCGCCACTTTCATGCTCGGTGCGGGAAGAGACCGGCGCTGACGTCGCGTCCTCCATTCCATTTCCCGGCACTTAGAGGCAATATGACCTACTTTCTGACATTGAAAGCATCGTGGATCGAGACGCGTGCCTTTTCAATACCGACCCGCTGCGCATTTCTTCACATTGATATCGGCAATCTCTGGCAAAATGATTCGGCCCAGAGCACCGATAGCAGGTGGCAACGCCATGGTGATGAATGGCTGGGGTCGGACCTTCTTTGACTTCAATTGGTTGAATAACTGTGGCCACTGGTTCATCAGCCTCTTTTTCGTCGATCATGACAGCACGGGCTCTGGTCAACAATTGATTGAGCGTCAGGTCTTCCATTCTGGATGATGCGCGGAGTATCTGCTTAAAATGACTGGGCAATCCAGAAATGAAGGCACGTGCCATCCATTCTTCAGGAAGCGGTGCGATTGGAACGGCAAGCTTCTTTAATTCTGACAAATATTAGTCTACTGTCTCGCCAGGTCGCAGACGCCATGCCTGCAATTGGTCGTAGGCCACAAACCGGTCAGTTCCAAACGCGGTTAGTAGAGCGTGCTTTATACACAGCAAGGGCACCGCCATTCAATCGCAGAGGAAGAATCTGATCAATCTTCGATATCTCGCATAATTCGCAGACCAGTTCCACCTTTTCGATCCATTCAACCACAGACTGTCCACTAGTATCACCACTGAATTCAGGGATCAGTTTTATATCGAACGGTCTTTCCGCCATCTTGCGAGAGACAAAGTAAATGCCGAAATAGCTTGAAGAGTAAGCGTTCTCAAAGCAAATTTGTGGCTTTCACAACACAAAGAAAGAAAATCACCTGTAACGCGCCAGGAAAATAACTCACGAACGGTGTAGCGAAAACTGCCCGAATTTTCCTTCCCCGAGTTGAAAACACCAACTGCTTTTATCGGCAGAACCTATTTTTTCCATTCGTCGACAGCCGGGATAGGATGCTCCGTAATTTGCATATTAATATACTCTTATAGTGACTCCTGCGACGGACTTGTTTCTTTTTCGTCACAGAATACACACGACGCGCTGTCGCTTGGGTTGACGAGGTAAGTCGCTATAAGAGTTTTGCTGACTACTTTTTGGCAATCCCTCCCTGGCAGATCACACACAAAACACGAACTTTTTTCCGGGGTACTTGATTATCTCGTTCACTACAGAAAGAAGTTTTGGTGATAATCACTGCAATACATAAGTGGAGGTATCTTTTGTCGTAATGTCGCTTCAAGTTATATACTGATGCTAGATCAGTTTTTTTATGTATGATAATCAAAGGCATACAAAAGTAAAGAATGCCAAAATCAACAAATAGGGAATGGAACTTGGTGAATTAAGTTTCAATATCGACCTGGGAAGTGTAACATCACTGCAGATACTTTTACATGTATCTATTGTGTGATGTAAATTCTCAAGGTTTGACTTGAGGATTTACACAAGGAATTATGCCACCCAGTGGTATCAAGACTCTAGGATTTTGCAAGATCAAGATATCTCCCCTTTTCTACTAAAGACATGAATAAAAATATCCTTGTCATGCTGAGTTAAAACATGAGTTCTATTGACCTCCCAAAGATACACTGATGAAAGTTACTGGACCTATAAAACATATCAGTATTGATTTTAAGGGGCCTCTCCAACAGCTACTCATGATCCATACTGATAGTGATTTTCTATGAATATTCTTAGTACCCATTTGCATCTCCATGTCAAAATATGCACACTTCAACAGTTATTAACGACCTAGAAACTTTGTTTAGTATGTGTGGAATGCCTAGTTATTTTCACTCAGATAGATGTTATTCTCTCATATCCCGAGAATTGAAGGATTGCAACAAGTAATTCTATGCCATATCACCCCCAAGATAACAGTCAGGTAGAGCAATACACTGGGGTTGTATGGAAAATTATTTGTTTGACTCTTAGTTCTTGGCAACTAACAGAAAAACACTGGGAATGATTTTGCCACAGTCTCTTCATTCTATCTCCCTTGTGTACAGCTACTAACTCTACATCCCATGACCAATTCTTCAAGTTTCAAAGGTGTACTTATCATGGGAGCTCACTCCCATTTTGATTAATGAGAGCTGGACCAGTATTTTTAAAACAAATTTGTTCATACTAGCAAAAGTGACCCCTTATTAGATAAAGTTGAACTGATTGATAGCAATTTGACTTTGCCAACATCAAGTATCTTGATGGAAGACAACTATATCTGTTCAAGGTTTGGTTCCATGTCCTTATCAGTCAGTATCCTTCCCACTTCAGCAAACTTCACAAATCTTAAACCATTCCTCCACAGAAGAAAGTAGTAGTCTGACACCTTCTCCGTCAACACCTACTCTAGATGAGTCATCGACTGAAAGTGAAAGTTTCTGGATAGAAAACCAATATCCAGAACCAAAGACAGCTAACCTCAGAGTTTTATCATATGCATATCAAAGCCCCCTTTGATATGCGTATGATAAAATTTAACAGAAAGATTTGTCATCTGCTTAAATAAAACAATACAGAAAAGCGAAGAAAAAAATTGAAAAATCAGTTTCGGAGTTTTTAATTTTCATGCGTTTTTATCGTTAAAAGAAAAACTCAATACCTCATTAAAGACATTGGTAATTATTTATTTCTGACAGACAACTGCCTCATCAGACTGGAGTTATAAAATGGTTTAAATCATCCAGACAATTTATTAAAAATTACAAGAGGAAATGAATAAAAGATTTGACCTAGAAAAATCTTTGAAGAAAATGAGGAAGTGGAAGAGAAGAAAAACAAAAAGAGGTCAACATAACAAGCCAGGTTGGTAGAGGGAAAACAAAGTTACAGCCAGTGAAATACATTGAAAATAAATTCAATTTATAACATCATCATCCTTATCTAATCTAAAAAATTATCATTTATTTATATATATATGCATGCACACACACATGTAAAAAAAAATATAAAATATGCATTGCACATATACACAAGTGCATACACACATACATATAAATGTGTATATATACATATATAAAAAACACATACCTACACACACACACACACACATATATATATATATATATATATATATATATATATATATATATATATATATATATATGGTGATTGTCACTTCTTGACAGAAGACCAATTTCTTGTGTTTTTTTTTCTTTTAGTTATGCAACTTTCAGTTTGATCAATCATGAGAGTGGAAATGACTCTTTAAACCAGCCTTACTTTTACAAGCTTTTGCACAAATGTTGCACCTGAAAGGGAGATCCCCAATCCCAACTGGCTGTGAAATTTTATGTGTCTTGAAGCTGACTTGCATACTTTATAGCAGAGTGTACAAGAAGGCACAAGGATTGATTACCAGTTTCTTTCAATGGATTGAGCCTAATGAGACCTAAGGTGACTTTGAAGACCTGCTCTTTCAAAAGAGCAAAATTACCACATGAACTACATACATATGTTGTAAGGTTAGGGTGGTTACAAACTTGATGAACTTTCGTTCTCCATGAACGTTGACATTCAGCCTCCAGTTTCACTGCAGTGAATTATTTCAGCATCTAGTGTCCCATCTCATGAGAGTGTGCTTCCAAGATATACAAAGGTATCCACCATCTTCAGCCTCCTGCTATCCACAAGTATTTTTGGTTCACGGTATGGTTGACTAGGAGGTGGTGTGAACATTACTTTGGTCTTCCTCAAACTGATAGTAAACCCAAAAGACTTATATACATCAGCAAAGAGGTTCATGATGGTTTGCATATCTTCTTCAGTGTAAGCCACGAGGTCGGCATCATCAGCATAAAGAAGCTCACAAATAACTTGCTGAAACACCTTTGTCGACTAAATCATCGCAGGTTAAAAACTTTCCTGGTAGGAATAAACACCCATGCTACAGTTACAAAAGCATCACTGAGAAAAGATGGAAAATAAAGTAGGTGCTGGTATATCATTTTGCTTCACACAATTCTCAACAGAAATTTGTTCAGACAGAGTACCATTGAAGTTCAACCTGGCTTTCATGTTGCTGTGCAACTCTTTAAGCAACCTGACAAATTCAGGTGGGCAACCTAGTTTTCTTAGAATTGTCCACAAGGTGTTCCTATTCACAGTGTCAAATGCCTTATTTAGGTCAACAAAGACTTGGTAGAGTGGGACACAGTGTTCAATGCACTTTTCTACCAGTTATCGGGCTGTGAAGATCATGTCCATTGTGCCTCTACCAATGTGATACCCACATTGACTCTCTGGTATCACTTCAGAACAGATGTGACTTTGGTAGTGATTGAGCAAGATTATTTCCCTGCAGTTGCTACATTCTGACTTTTGACCTTTTCCTTTATACAGGGACACAAGAATGGCATCAATCCAGTCTTGATGGACATGTGTGCACTTCCAAACATCTGAAATTAGATGGTGTATTCTTCTTGCCATTTAGTTTCCTCCATGTAAGAGCACCTCAACAGGAATCCCATCCTGTCCTGGTGCCTTCTTAGTCTCTTCATATGTTGGTGGAATTGACATTTCATGCACATCACACTGAGGCAGATTGTTGATTATGTTTGAATCAACAACTGAAGGATTATCAAACAAATCTGAGAAATATTCAGTCCAATGCTGTAATGTTTTTGGAATCCTTAAGATTAGTTCCATTTTTAGTTTTTAGTGAAGTTACAGATGTTGATTGAGGCCCAAAACCGTACATTTCCTTTGTGTCTTTACAATTGTAGGCATCCTGAATATCATGCCACTATTGATTCTTTAATTGATGTAACATTAAAGTGAGGACCTACAGACTTTAAAGGACTGGTAAAATGATTGACAATCACTGTCAGATGCACTCAACATTCTGATAAAGATCGTTTTTGCTTATAAGAAGCTGGTTGATTTTGAGATTATTCTCATCGAACCAATCTTGATGTTTCTTTTTTCTTAAACCCAAGATGTCAAACTGATGTTGCATATGGTTTTTTTACAGTCTTCTCAGGGACCATCAAACTGGGAGTCTTCCACAGGTTTTAGAAGCTCTGGATCCTTCAACTTATTCACATCAACCAGTTTGGGGATTTTTGTCCCTTCAGAACAAACTTTCCACCTTATACACAGTTTCAGTTTTCCCCATACAAGATAGTGATCAGTACCACATTCTGCTCCCACTCACTACTCATACACTGCAAACATCTTGAATATATATTACATATGCACATATCGGCATACATTCACAGGCATATACATACATAAACATATATATACATATATAAAAAAGCATAATTATAAATCCATACCTGCAAAATAAATATTTGGCAGCAAAATAAATACAAAATAATTCTATTTTCAAGATAATTTACATCTGTTTTTATGACATTTAAATATGATTTTGTTTCTTTGGTTGAGCTGATTCATAGTTTTATATTTACCTATTTTAATTTTTTCTTCCAGGCACTATTTCTGAAGCTACTAGGGGTTTGGGATTTACATATAGTTTTCCATTCTATCTGTGGGGTGAAATTTCTATCCTTTATTTCCCAGAAATATTTGGAGAGAACTGTTTGGTGTTTTAGATAAGGATTAAAGAAAGTTTGTGACAGTAGAATCTCTGTTTCCAAATACCTGCAGAAATTCCAACATATACTTTTTATTGTTTGCATTTTCATTGGGGAAAATGGTTGCTTGGTATATAACATTTTTGGATTGGCATGTACCTCCAACTGAGCATTTGTTTTAGTTTCTACAGTTACATTATAGTTTGATATCTAGTTAGTTATTGGTATTTGTTTAATATTTCATTATGTGAATTAATGATATCATAGATATTATTTGTGCAGGAGTAGCTAATTTTTAAGGTTTTTATAGTGAAGAAAACGGCGAATTACCTTGTCAGACCAAGCAACAGCATGTCGCATGTATCCTACAACAGTGGCAATAAAGAAAGTTACTTGCTAAAAAAAAGGGCATGTATTCTGCATGATATGCTGAAGGCAGAATATCCCGGCATGCATTTGTGAACTTCTGCCTATAAAAGGGATGGTGGGAAAAAGTTTTGTAGTCATTCTCAGCAGGATTCTTTTTTCCTTTTTGGACTCATCTATATTTTTGGGAATGAAAAAGTAACTCTCATATTTCTGTCCATATTTTGTCCTTTACTGTTTCATTTTGTCACTTTGTTTTGAATATCTGTGTTGGTTGGAGGCTTTTAGTTGTTGTGTGTGTTAGCGTGGGAACCCCTCCACCATGGTGGAGTCTCCCCCAACAGCAGTCAGCATCAGCACCTGCACCACCTGCTATATCTGTGTGGGCCTCTAACAGGCCCAAGGAAAAGTATGCTGACACTGCTATTTATACACCTGGTGGAAAACACATTCATAAGACCAGATTGTCACGCACAAACCTCAGTGTCAGCAGCTACCATTTTCTTCCTATATAACACCTCCCCTTTTTGAGATGACATCTCTGGAGTCTATATCTCTTTAGCTTGGGTTCAATATTCAAATGATCTGTTGCTGTTCTTTTCCATTTACTGTACCTTCTTGGTTCATTAATTTCTGTTGGTGTGGGTATGTTAAACATCTTGCAATATTTGCGTAGATATGTGACGTCCCTAAACACAGCCTTCGCTCGCTCCTCGCTGCTTCGTTCGGGTGTCGCCGTTCCAAATGTGACGTCCACCTGTCGCGTCAGTCGTGTTGTCTCGTCCTGTGACGACCAACTGGCTTGGTCCTGGTCGCGGCGCCAACTGTGATGTTCTAACCTTTGGTGATTCGGATGGGAATCTGGTTAGATTCGATATCAGCCTCATCGTTCCCAACTCGCTTCCAATGTCTGGTTACCAAAGTAACTGCGTTGATCTCCAGTCTGCCTACCCACGTTGTGAATTGATCTTAGGCAGATGAAATCAGTCAGTCGTCAGGGCCGTAATGCAAGTTGGGCCCAAGCGGGGGTGGTATCGCACAAATACGTATAAAAGAAATAAAATGATAACTCAAAAGTTCAAGGTATCAGAAAAAAAAGGATAACAAAACTTTATGTCTAGTTGCTGGATACATAGGACTGCGTCTATTTCCCGACCCGTTCTATGGATTGTGACACGTTGTTTTCCGTTAGGCGAGTTTTAACACTTCAAGTTGTCTGCTCTTTAAGAAATTGGTTCTTGGTGTGTCTTCAGGCGAAAGTCGAAAAACTTATTTTGGTGGTATGGATCTAAGTCGCTCTTCAAAACAAGTTGTTCTTGGATTGAAGATGAGTCCGGAAATTGCGCAAATCTTAGTCAGCTGATGCGAGGCCTGCTTCAACTGAGCACTGGAGACTGACTCTGGGAAACCGGAGTCCGAACTTAACTCATTTCTGCTCGCTGCTGACTTTTTGCTTATATGGACGCCGACCAAAACCGGGGTGGGTTTGTCGGGGTTGGGGGTTCCTCGATAATTCTAAATACCTATCCCCTTCTTTTATTTTTGGTTAGGAATTTTCCACTTCTTTCCATTTTTGGGAGTCTTCTCTTACTCCCACCTTCTCACCATACTTCAGAGGGGCGTGAACTGTCCTCCCCACTTCCTCGTAGCAACCTCTCATACCCATCCTCTAAGTGGGCGGTGGCAGCTTCCTCATTGCGTCACGTGATCACCACTCGGCCAATGATGTCCAGCCGGGCGTGTGCGATCCCGTGGGCTTTGTTTCAGGGATAAAAAAATATCTTGCTTAAAAAAAAAAATTATCTTTTTCTTTCTTTTAATCGCAGTTCTCATTTTCTCTGGCCGCCAATAGAACAATGCGACCGGTGGTGGTCATAACCCTTGTTCTCATCTGGACTTCGTCAGTCAGATTATCGCTAATTATCAGAATGGGTGGTCTACTCAACACAATACCGTCATCCGTACCCTAAAAAAAAAACAGTTCCATGGTTCTAGTCATTCTTTGGTGCACCTTTCTGATAACATAGTTTTATCACAGCCAAAGATGTCTTTGTCAAAAAAAAACGGTCAGCCGTTACTTCGTGTGCGGCTCAGCAGACGACACAGTTAATTTTTCATATCTATCCAAAGCCCTGTATTTCACCAGTTCTTTGTCAATTATCAAAATAACATTTTCAATTGGAGTTTTTCTTGGCTAGTCGGTCTGTGGTTTGCTAATTAGATGTTTTCTGCATTGAGCTGCTCTTATCTATCCCCCAATAACACAAGTTCGTCGACAGAACACAGTCGATCCCCCATCCACCTAGAATTTTTCTGCCATTGTAATGACACCTTTTTCGCCATTTGCTATTTATCAAAATAACATTATCAATTGTCTCTGGTCGTGGGTGTTTTTTCTATCATCCACGATTGGGTCTCGCCTCTTTTCCTTTCTTTCCTTTCTCTTTTTCCTTTCTTTTCTTTTTGCCCTGGTAAATGGTGCCACAGATACATCTTTCCATCACTTACTAAATCAGTAGATCTTCGTTTTAAGTGATTAAGGTGTCGCTTATATTGCCACCTTTGTCCCTGTACCATGTACATCATTTTTCCAATCCGTTTTTTAATCATGCTGTCTTCCCATAATTCTTTTCCATGTTGATGCATTTTAAAAAATACTTTATCAACATGTTTAAAGTATTTATTTACATTCTTTTGGTTCCTTAATGTTCTTGATTTCTATTCTGATAGTAATTTATTAAATATGGACTTAAACTTCTTGGTAAATATCAGTTCTGTCAGCAACATTCTAGACATGATGTTCTGGTTTTGTGTTATTCTGAAAACGTTCAGAAATTGCTGTAACATTACTTCATCTGCCTCCTCTCTCTCTGACTTCTTAGTGCCCTTTTAAAAGTATCAACAAACTGTTCCGCTTGTCCATTACTTCTTGGGTGATAAGGGGGCATTGTAATATGTTCTGTTGCCAATGATTTACAGAAACCCTCAAGTTCACTAGACATGAATTGTGTGCCATTGCCTATAATGATAGTGACGGGTACTCTGAATCTTGCAACAATCTCATGTAAGAAAGCAATAGTGACTGTGGCAGTCGGTTTTCTTCATATTAATATTTCTGGCCATTTAATGTAACTATCTACCACAACTAGATAGTATGCTCTGTTTAACGGTCCTGTGAAGTCTATGTGTAATCTAAACCATGGAATCTTGGTTCACTTTTGGCCAATATGTATAACATCTAAGGATTTCATCCTTGAAATTCCTGGATGCCCTACATGAAACTCTTTTAGCATGTATTTTTCAATGATGCTGGTATCATAATTCAATTGTTTCTTCAATTTCATTATAAAATTGTCTTTTCCCGCTTTAACTCTTATTTCTTCTGTTACTGGCTGTTCTTTCACTGTATTATATAATCATTTTTTATTTCATTTTCAGCCCTTATTGCTGCAATTACTGTGTCCTCTAGTGGTTCACAGAATTTTGGTATTAATCTCAACAACCCATCTACCTGACTCAATTTTATGGATGATAGAAACATCATTTTGTAATTGTAGTTTAATAAGATTGTGCCCAGCACTGTAGTCTATTTGCTGTATGCATGGGCACACTCTTTTTTGATCCATAGATGGACAAATATGGACGATAACCTGTCTGTAGTGTGAATTGTCTACCATGAATAAACTTGTGAAACATTTTTGTAGCAAATATGATAACTAATGCTTCCTTTTCAATCTGGCTGTAGTTTTTTTTTTTCAGCTGCTATTGACGATCTTGAAGCATGCAATATTGGTTTAGTTGTTCTGTTCTCATATTTGTGTAGTATCACCGCTCTAATACCTAACTCACTTGGATCTGCTGCAACCGCAATCTATAATTTAGGGCCGAAATGAGCTAGCAACAAGTCCGACATCAGGATTTTTTTTGATCTCTTCAAAAGCACTTTGACATTTATCTGACCAATTCCATTCAATGTCTTTCTTTAGCAAGTTATTCAAGGGTGCTGTTAACTTATGCATGTTTGGTATGTATATATGATAGTAATTAGCTAACCCTAAAAATACTTGTAATTTTGATACATTTGTTGGGGTTTGCATGTTCTTTATTGTACTCGCACTTGAAGGATCTGGTTGTCTTCTGTTCACATCTATAATTTGTCCTAGGTATTTCCCTCTATTCATAAACAATAGACACTTTCCTTCACTGATGTTAAAACCATAGTCTTTAAATCTTTCAAAGACTTTTTCCACATCTTCCGTGTGCTGGTTTCAGGTGTCACATTTTATATTTTTCTGCAAATTTAACTTTTTCTTCAGTGCATCTACCTAGACCTTCAGAGAAGACTTCTGGGAAACTTATTTCAAATCTTTCTTTATTTTTTCGTCTGCTGTATTCATACTAGAGGTAACAACATTTATTTTGTTGCAGAATGAATTAAATGGAAGGTCCCACAGATCAAATAATGCAATCCAATTTGTTCCAAACAAATTAGCTGTATTTTTAACACAAACACAACCACTTTCTTAGTTTTTGCAAAAAAAACAAACGTTGCTAGTGAACTCACCTACAAAATCCAATTTCTAGCCTGTAATGCCACAAGCAATTTTTCCAGAGTTTACCCATTTTTCTCCATGTCTGTTCATTTATAATGGTGATGTCAGACCTTGTATCCAGTTGTAACTTACATTTATACTTACATTTTATATCATTGATTTTGACAAAAACAAAATTTTCTTTTTTGAGATGTTTCTAGGTCAGTCACAGACATGTTCGACAACTTTTTCTTTGTGGTTCTTCCTTGAAATTTTTCTACTTTTCACAATGTATTTACCACATTTACATTTGTTCTTATATTTTTTGTCCATTTTCTGTATCTACAAGGGGTAAATTTGTGTCCAAACTTTCCACATCCATAGCATTTTTTGTTTCTGAAAAAACAGTCCCTTCTAAAATGTTTACCACCACAATCATGGCAAGCATTGGGTATTGGCAAAGATGGATAATCTTTTTGAATGCTCTCTTAGGTGTTACAAAATGTCCATAGTCCCTTTTCTTAAATGGTTGGACGTTACCTACTTGCAGTATCAAGTTTCAGATTAACCATGCGTTGGCACTCTTCAGCTATTTTCTAGAGAGTTAATTTTGAAGCCGTCTCTAATTTAGACAGTATCTTAGCTCTTATTTCAGCATCCTTATTAGCAGTTAAGCCCTGTACAAATATGAGGCCTTTCAATAAATCTAGTATTAATTCATTCAATTTGAATTTCTCGCATTCCCAATTCACTACTCCAGCATAAGTGATAAAATCTTCATTGTCATCTTTTATTAAGTTAAGACATTGCCAATGTGTGTTAAATAGTGAGCACCTATCACTGAAAATTTCCAACAATTAATAGTCATCAAAATTTATATCACGTTTTTTGTTTTTTGTTTTTTTTTTTTGGCAAAATAAAATTCACATACTTTTCATTTTCCACAGAAGAGTGTCCTTAATGAATGAACATTTTTCCATCATTCCACACAATCCTTTTTGAAGATTTCTTCCTATCTTTTATAATATGCTGGAAAAATGATTCCTTCTGGATTGTATAAAAATTCAGTAATTGAATTGATGAGAGCATCTGAAGTGAATAAATCTGTTGTTCCTTCCAATGAAGTTCTCTCTAATAATAACTCCAGAACTTTCTATTGCTGTTGTTGCATTTGATGTTCCAACCTTTGAACCATGACAGACTTTAATTCTTCCATTTTCCTGTAGTCCTGCGAAATTCGTATTTTTATGTGTCGTCACTTTTCTGAAGTGGTACAAATTCACTGAAAATCCTGTTAACAATTGTTTTTTTCTTGTTTCATGAGTTTAACATGAATTCTTTGTCACCACTTTTGTGACCTGTATTGGTGGCCGTTAACGATAAAATACAACTCAAGACTTCAATGTTAAATAAATAGTATTTAATTACAAACTGCAAATAAATATGGAACACAAACAAAAAAAGTAAGAGTCAATGAAACTTATTAACAAATTCAGGGAATACCTTCTTAGTAGTGCTGCTCTGCTTAATGTCTGATAGTCACTCAACAATCAACTAGTAAGCAACTCATAATCAACCAATAGTCAACTTGTAATCCACTAATCATCGACTCCAATCAGTAGCCTGACACCACTATTTATACACATGGTGGAAAACACATAAGACCAGAGTGTCACACTTGAACCTCTGTGTTAGCAACTACCATTTTCTTATATGACAGGATGTTATATTCAATAAAAAATCTCTTCAATAAATCTAAAATAGATGTACCTTTTGAGTCAAGCAATAATTGATCCATGAGCATCTCCTCACAAGGTTGAATATTTTCATTAAAGAATGAACAAAAAAAAAATTGAGTTAATACTAGGTGGAATTGTTTTGATAATCGAGTCAGAAATTTTATGCATTGCTGTAAAGGGAACCTCTTCAATAACAGGTCAAAGTAATGTTTCTCCTATAATGTGAATCTTACTGGCCTTTGCAACTAGTAATGCAATGTTGTTTGACACAATCACACCATTATCTTGCTACATATTTGCTTTCTGCATTTCTGAGATGAATGTTTTTCATTTTTCAAATGAGGTCTTAAGCTGTAAGAAATATGGCAACAGTTTTTCCTTCAGGCCAGCATGCTTAGAATATAAATATGTTAAACATGAAAGCTTTCTGGCTTAAAGTTTGGTTACACATGAAAATAAATAATTGATTGCTCTGAGAAGCTTTAAACTCATAAGATAAATAGTCAATGCTGTATTGAGAACAAACTTTGTTAACTAAAGAGATTGGTATGTTTAAAAATCATACAACTCACAGAGAAAATACTAAGAACAATAGATAAGTAAATTTCCATTCACAAAGTTATATTGTTACTTGAACTCTGTTTGCAGTAATCCACAAGTGTTGCAATCACTTGGCAATCAATTCAGCTGTGTGCTTATATGAGCATATGCATTTATCTGTAAACAGATCCTGTCTTATGATTCTCATATTTTTTCTGGCATTGTAGTTGTGGCCTTATTGTTTAAAAACAGTGACGAGAGTTTTTAGAGGTCATCATCTGTCAATTTTTTGTGTGCTCTCTCTGGCGAGTTTATCCTAAGGTCACGTCTTAATTTTATAGGCAAGGTTGTTTTTGGTCTCCCCTTATCTGATTTATATATGTTATTTCATATGATGAACTACTTGAATGTTAATGATCCTTCTCAAAATATTCCTTTTTGTGAAGATATTTATATCTTATCTAGGAATGTAACACCCATTTAGACTCGTTTTTTATACAGGTTCTTTGCATATCTCCTTTGAATATTTTTTTCAGTTTAACATATGTTGAAATACCTTTTTAATACTCAAAATTCTATATCACCCACCAAAATTTCCAATCACCCAGCATTTTCTGTTTAGTTGCTCATCACCCACCCAACATTTCAAATCACCCACCTGTGTGCAATATCACTCATGTTGGGAAACCCTGATGTAGCTTGTGTTATTACACAGTATTTTAATTTTTCAATACTATCTAAGGGAAATAACTGTAATTATGAAATTTTTATTTACTTAGGTATTAGGAAAAAATTGATCTTTTTTCTTTGACAGGCAGATTGTCAATTTTAAATTTTAAAATATTTATTGGAAATAAACTTCATTAACCTCCCTTAATACAAATAAATAAATGGAAGAAATATTCCATAATTTGAAAAGAAATTACATACAAGGTCTATATTAATTCTTTACACTATTTACATTTGGACTATTGTCCAAAACTATTGTGTTGTTGTGATAATAAAAACAAAGATGAGAACAATAGTCTGAATATAGTGTAAATAATGATAACTCCACACCCCAGAAATTCAGACAGAAATTATAGTAATTCTGTTTCCATTTTCCTAGATTAATTTTTATGCACATTGGGAAATATTGCTGATTACTATATTTTATAAATCATTGTCATATAACAAGGAACTATTATTTTTTTAATCTGAAATTATTCCATTTACTTTTTTAAAATCAAATTTATAATGATATTAAAGTATACTTAGTTAATAATTGCAGAAGAGTTGACTTTGAATTATTCTGTTGAATTTCTCTTTAAGTGTTTATTTTTAATGTTTTCTATATAAATTTCTCTCTGATTTTAACTATTTTGTATAATTTTTCTTTAATCTTCACAGCTAATGTTTCTCCAAAACCAATTCGATCAGTCAAAAATGGGCCAACTACTCAAGGAGACCGGACACCACCACAAAATCGGAATGTCCAAAATGGAGTGGAGTTTAGCCGAGTGATGCCTGCCAAGCCTGCCTTAGCCAATCGACCTAAGCCACCTCCTGCACCACCAACAGCTCCCCCCATTGGCATTAATAACAATATCAATGTCACTAACAACAACAATAACAACAACTTTAGTTTTTCTCAGACTCATACAACTGGTGGCCTTCCTGTAAACATGGCTCGCCGAATGCCTGGTTCACACCCACCTCCACCACCACCACCTTCTCGACCCCCTGCTCCACCCAGCAATCGTCCAGCGGCACCAAAAAATCGCCCTAGCAGCATGATTGGGCGACCATTGCCTCCAACTCCCACATCATCATCATCATCGTCATCATCATCATCATCTTCATCACTGAATCGCAACCTTCCTCCGTTGCCCCCTAACAAGGCACCACAGCCTCCAGAAAGGACTGTGTCTACAGGAGGTTCATTACCTCGATCCCGAGCCCCAACCCATAAGCCTCCTCCACCTCAAAGACCACCACCTGGCCAGAGACCACCACCACCTCCACCAGCTCGACCTCCTTCAGGACCAGCTCAGTCCCTGACAATCCACGACGGGCCTGTTCCTCCCCAACGAAGCTCAAGTAATTGCAGTATAGGAAGCTTGGGTAAGTTTCTGTCTATCTCTCAATTATCTGTATTTTTGCAACTTTTTTGAGCTTTTTTCCTGTTCTTCATCTGAGTTGTCCCTTATTTCAGTTGAATTCTAAATTATTTTTCATTGTTGAACTTGTGATAGCCTTTAAGTTATATTTATTTATTCCTATTGGCTAACAATAGAATGACCACCATTTGACATCATTTTTCCACTTTATATTACTAAAATGAAATACAAGGTAACCAAAAAAGTTCTGTCCATTTTTCTGATTAGTCATTGAATGAAGTTTAAATATATACGAAATGCGTGTAGCAATTGTTTTCAAATTCGGACAGCTAGAAGTAGGAACATCAGACGTTATAAAAAACATGCGCACCATGCCCTGTCATCAGTTATAAGCTGGACAGCTGTTAGAAGGATGGAAGTGTCTAGAGATCTCGTTCGGAGCTGTTTGCTTTACGACTTCAAAGTGGGCTTATCAGCAGCTGTGTCAAGTTGCCACATATGTCAAGCATTTGGGGATAGTGCTGTGGATGAATGTACTGCAAGGCGTTGGTTTCGAAAATTCAAGTCTGGAGATTTGTCTCTCCATAATGAGCCTCGCAGTGGACGACCATAGGTCTTGAATGACGGAGTCCTGAAGGTGGTCATTGAAGAGGACAGTAGTCTAATGTGTGGTGAACTTGCAAGACAGTTCAACGTTTCCGATGAAACAGTTAGACTTCACCTGCACTGCCTAGGTAAGATGTACAAACTGAGAAAGTGGGTTCCGCAAACGCTGTTGGAGGTCCACAAGGGACAACAAGTGGCAGCCTGCGTATCGCTGCTTTCTCGCCACCGTACCGCATCCTTATTCAATCAAGTGCTTACCAGTGATGAAAAGTGGGTTTTGTACGAAACTCCCAAGCATTCCAGACATTGGTTGTCTCCTCAGGATGCTGTCCCTCACACCGAAAGACCGCCAATGCACCCATGCAAGATTATGCTTTGTGTCTGGTGGACAGGTTGTCAAGTGGTTCATTATGAACTGCTACCAACAGGCCAAACGGTCACTGGAGACCTATACTCGCAGCAATTGAAACGTGTGCAACAGGCGTTGCACCAGAAGGAGCCAGCACTGGTGAATCGCAAAGGTGTGCTTTTCCTCCATGACATTGCCAGGCCGCATGTCACGTGAGTGGTCAGGGATACCATATCGCAACTTGGGTGGGAGACTTTGTGCCATCCACCTTATTCACCTGACCTTGTGCCATCCGATTACTACCTCTTCCACTCCCTGGATAATCATCTTCGTGGGAAAACCTTCATCAATGAAGCAGACTTGCACAAAGTCCTCACGGGCTTCTTTGCGTCAAAACCCCCTGAGTTCTACCGCAAGGGCATTGAACAGCTGGAGACACATTGGCAGAACGTGCTGGATGCTGTTGGCGATTACTTCGAAGACTAAATATAAGTTACACATACTGTGAAGCATTTTCTTTTTTTTCTTTAAAAAGGGACAGAACTTTTTTGGTTACCTTGTATATTAATAACCTCCTGATAGACCCTATTATATTGATAAATTAAATCTTTCACAAATGTGTTTTTGGTACCTTTTATTTTAGATGGTGATTGCTGGATACATAACTACAAAGTTTTTGTTTTAAATAATGTTTTCTGTAGTCAGTTTCTGCTTGCTTGTACTAAAGTTTGTTTCCTTCAACAAACAAAGTAACTTAAGTCAAACAATCCAACAACATGTGTCTCCTGTTTGCTACCACAGTTGCACCACTCTGTCACCTAATTAAGCACTTTATATAGATTGAGTGACAGATTAAATTTGCATAGGTGAAAAGAGTCTCACAAAAGTATCTGACTCTGAGATCTATCTTTTCTTAAATATACAACTTGTAAAGCCGCCATATTCTTTTTGAGAGTATTTTACACGCAAGACACATCCAAATCCATTTTCATCCAGGAGGTAAGCTATTTTCTCTATTGTTACATCCTCCATAGGCATTTTAGTTTGGATTTATTTAATGTTTATCATGTATATTACTTAGGTCACAACCTTTGGCGAAAGATGCAGCCACACTGTGTTATTTCCCAGAATTTATAATAGAAAGTTTCCTCCAAAATAACTTTGAGTGAAAATTTTATCACTTTATATACCTATTAAAAGACAAAATAAACAGTGAAAATTTTATAGAGTTGTCTGTAATTATCAAACTCTGCTTTTGTTTATTTTCTTTGAAATAAAGCTCTTAATATTAACTTTAATTAAATCTCTGGCAAGAATGAAATATTTAATCAAAATAATGTTTCCACTCATTATCAAAAATATATTATGATTCAATCTATCTGGCAAATTGTTGATCCCTCAGATGTAAAATTCTTCAGGGTTCAGCTCAAAGAAACACTCAATATCAGTTGTGACCTCTCACTATTAGTAAACTGTTTTCCCTTTAAAAAAATGTTACAATGAACTGAAAAGATGATAGAAAGGACAAAGTCACGATAGAAGGATGAAGTGGAACTTCTACATTTAGTGCTATATATATATATATATATATAAAATAATAGGAGAGAACAGTGATATTTATAATTCAGAGTTCTTAGCTTTTATTTTTAAGAAAACAGTTCTCAATATGATCTGTAGAGCTTCCATCACAACACAAAACCTCCTATGTTTCAAAACGTAAAACTCCAAATCTAGATTAATTTTAAAAATTAAATCTACAATACAGAGTTTTGTTCAATTATCAAGCGATTTTTAGAATAACTTTTGAAGAAATTGATTTACTTAATATTAGCATAGACAATCTTAATATTTTGTTGGTGGGGTTAAAGACAGTTTAATTCTTCTTATTATTATTTAGCGGTGGTCAGGTCCTAAGTTAACTTTTGTGTCGCAATGCATGAATGAATTAGAAATTAATGGCAAGGAATCATTCGAAAACAAATTATTTGATCTATATACATGAAAGATACCATGAGTAGATCTATTTATTAAGTAAACCTAATTAACAAATATGAAAATGGTAGTTGTTTCTCGAGCTACCCTCTGTTTTAAGTAAAAGTATTGAATGAAATTGATTTATAAGATTCAGACATTGTTATAGTAACCTATTCAGGTGAGAAGATTCAAGTGATTGACATAGTAGATTGTTTGATTGATTCATTCATTTTCTACAGTTTATCAACCCTTTGCAGGTTATTTAAAGCAAGAAAACATTTTTAGATTGTAAGAATTTTTTTATAAGATAATGATTCTAATGATACTACAAGTCTTACTAATTAACCATACCTATATGAGAAGAGATTGATTCATACCCTTTTCTCAAGAGTATTTGCACATAAGTGAATATAATGAACCCAACTGGAGTTGGAACTCTTCAATTAACAATTTTGAGTCATTATCCATTACACCACCTCCACATCAAAGTATACAGCACCTAAGTGGTCACCCATCTATGTACTGACAAGGCTTGATGTTCAATTAACTTTGATGATTATACAGTGTTTCAATGTGATGTGGCTGTAAACCAATATAGTAGAAGATGCTGAGTCAGTGGATAAGAGAAGAGGCTGTTGCTAATGGTGATGCTAGGCTGTTTGTCAACACTACTAAGTAGGAATGAGATGAATAAATTGAATATAAGCATTACCATTTTGTTGAAAGTTGATGCAGAGAAAAGAAAATTAGAAAGAAAGTAAATTCTATACACATTAAAACAAAATTGAAGTTAAACAGTTAGAGATGTTGGGCAGTTAGATTCTGGTGCAATAAGCAGTTTGTGTAATACTAATTGTTCTTGTCTTGAAAGATGATACCATCTGAGTATGATTATAAAAGAACAATAAATCCCTGAGAAAAATGAAATTCTTACCTTATGCCATACATTAAGAGCTTTTATCCACACTGAATAGTGTTGAGAATTTTACCAGAACTTCAAAAACACTTAACAGCTGAAACTTAATGGAAGTAAATCTCAGCAATTACTTGACAACAGGAAAATAGTTGCTTTGTTACCACCTCCAAAGGAACAAAGGAAAAAAGAGGCACTCAGTTATTCTGAGTATTTACATAACTCTGGCATTTGTAATGAAGAAGAACCAGCTCAGGTAACCTTCAGTTATGATTGCTAAGGCCAATGGATTACAGTATATTATGACTCCAACTTTTACAATGGCCAAGTCATTGATATTCCATCTCCATTCAATGCAGTGATAAAATATTTAACTCTAACAGAGAAAATTTGTTTCATTTGCATAAAATAAAAATCTCTGAAGATGTTACTTGAATAAAAAAAAAATATATATTCAAATTCAACCTTGAACTGAAATTTTGTGAAGAACTTTACCAAAAAATAACTTATTAAAATTGAAAAAACATTTTGGTTGATAGTTGGTACTCGCATAATTTAAAATATTTTCTTTCACATTTGTCATGAAAGAATATACATTAAATATCTATTTTTAAAAAGTGTACTTGTCATTTTTCATTGCAATTCTGAAGTTTATCCAATTTTTATTTGCAATAACAGATTTTTTTCTTTTAAATGAAGATATGTTTTAAAAAATGAAAATTTAAGGTTTTACTAGACTACTCATGACCTGTTGGGTCAAACTTGTTGTATTACTGTTTAAATTTAGTTTCATGAAGAGTTTGTGAAAGTAGAGATATTTAAAAAAAAAACATTTGTTTGCAGTTATTGAAGTTGCTTTCAACATTAAAAAAATTGCCTGTTTGAAGAAAGTAGAAATAAAAATACTTGCTGTATAAACAAATCGTATTTTTGAATCGTATATATATATTACTTGTGACCAAATCTGAATATTCAGATTATAAAACATTGAAGTTGCTTTCAAAATTAACAAAAATTACTTGAAGAAAGTTGAAATAAAAATATTTAAAATATTGTTTGTTTAAAAAGCTGAAATACAAATAAGCATGCACACAATCACAATAATAAATTCATATCTTTCTATTTTCTAATTTAAAGAGACCTGAAATAAAAACTAATCATCATACATGAGAAAGAATTGTATCTTTAGAAAGAGAAAAGATTGTTTTTTTTACATACTGATTTTATCAAAATAGCCTCAAAAATAAATGAGATATCAGCAGTAGAAATAGAAGGAAATTTCACTATTTTGCCATGTGTTCACACCATAAACTAGGTCAGTTTGGGGTACCTACTCATAGAATAGCTGGGACCCAAAAAACCCAAACCAAGTTCAGCAGTAACATGTACTAAATGATGTAGGTTGATCTAAATCAGGAATCAGCAAATCCTGGGCCTCTTCATGCATTGTCTAGGAAATGACCGCCCCCTGCATGTTGGTGCTGTGATCAGGAGTTCAGGGAGGAGTGTAAGTAGTTCTGTCCTCTTCCACAATGGGCTGTTGAGAGAAGATCTTCTAGTTAAAGTAGGTGGCACTGATTATTTGCCTATAAACGATACTGGGCAAGTATTAGCCAATAGTCAGCATGGGTCTTAACTGGGAGAGCCATATAACACCAGTTTTCTTCTCAGTTAAGAGAGGCACTCTCAACATATGGACGTGTGAAAACCAGACAAGACAAAGCAGTCATTGTTTTTCACTAGAAAAGTTGAAAAAAAATGACAGAAACACTAGTGCTAGCTACAAGGTGTTAAAACTAATTGCAGAAAAGATGAAACCTTTTAGTGATGGAGAGTTCTTCAAAGAATGCATATTGAAGGTAGTGCATATTGTTTGTCCAGAAAAAAGGGAATTATTTTCTACGATCAGCTTATCGGCAAGAACAAGGTGAATTGAAGAATTGGCAGCAAATGTCAGAATTGACTTGGAGGACATGTTAAAAAATCTGGAGTATATTCCATTGATATTGATGACAACGATATGACGGATACTTGTTGATTTGCAATGTTAGATATTGTGGAAGAATTTGTACACTTAATTCCTATGAATGATATAGCATTAGTGCAAATATTTTTGAAAGCATGATAAAATGCATAAGCAAAATGAATCTTAATTCATCAAAGCTTATTGGAGTAACTACAGATGGAGTACTAGTGATGATCAGAGAGAAAAACGGGGTTGTTGCATTGTTCCAAGAACACATTCGTATTGATTACAAACTAATCAAACTTCATTGCATTATCCATCAGGATGCATTATGTGCAAAGTCATTAAATTTTAAGGACATCATCACAGTGGTTTTGAAAACAATGAATTTTATACTGTCAAGAGGTCTAAATCATCACCAGTTTCAAGAATTTCTAAAACAAATTGAAGCAGAGTATGGTGACCTTACAAATTTTTAAAATGTTTGATGGCTTAGCCACATAAAAATAAGGCTGTAATGAGTATATGCATTAAGAGAAGAAATTACTGTATTGTTGGAGTGCAAATTCTTACTTTCAGGATCCAAAGTGGGTTGTCAACTTAGCATTTTTAATTGACATCACAACCCACATGAATACTTTGAAAACAAGCTTATATCTGAAATGTTAGGTCAAATTACTGCTTTTGAAAGAAAACTTCAACTGTGGGAATCACAACTTCAGAAAGGAAACTATTCTCATTTTCCAAATCTCCAAAATTACAAGAAAGATATAACACCAAACATCTTTGTGAGTTCTATTCAGGATTTGAGAGGCAAGTTTTCTTTACATTTTGCTGACTTTTGGCAATATGGAAATCAATTTAAATTATTTGGTATTCCTTACAAAACAGACGTGGAACAAGTGACAGAAAAATATCAGTTGGAGTTGACTTACAATGCAACAAATTTAAAAAAAATTTTTTTTAAATCAAAATTTAATTCCAAAACCACTGCGGACTTCTACAAGAAATGTTTTATCAAACAGAAAATATAAAAGCCTATTGAATAATGTGAAAATGATGGTATCATTATTTGGAGGCACATGTGCTTGTGAACAACTTTTCGAAAATAAAATATGCTAAAAGTTTAAGATCAAGGTTAGGTGTTGATCTCTTTATCAACAAATATTTCCCCTGATGTAGAGAAGTTATCGAACAATAAGCAGAAACAAGTGTCTCATTAAATAATTTGAAAATACTGATGGATTTTCAAGATTACCCATCCCAGATGTATAAAGAGCCTTTATAAAAACTATGGAAGTTGAGAAAAAAAAAGTACCTAATTTTAGTGATGCAGAATGAAAATAACCTAGTGTTGAACATAATGGTGAATTTCTTAGTTACAAAATTAAAAATACTCTGTTGATAGTTGAAAGTGATGTGTTGCTGGGGTTCTCTGCTGACAATATCACGGTCGCCAAAAAAAAAAAAAAATCATCCTAAATAAATTACATATTGAAATGTTCTGTGTAAAGATTTTATCAAGAAGCTATATCTATTGGTACTCATTTGCAGAGAATATTGAGTAATATATATGGTCATATGAGAAATGAAATTGTAGCACTCTAGCTAATTCTCCTCATCATCATGGAAGACAAATAAACTAAACCTTAGCAACAGTCGTACTTCAACCATACTGATCCATTAAAAAATAAGTGGATCTTGATTGTTCATAAGTTTCAATAAATGGCTGTTCACATAGTAAATTCAATTGGGAGTCAGCTCATGATAGAAATGCACTGTAGGACATTTACGATATACATATTATATTAGGTGCTTGCAACAGACAAAACAGCAGGGTTTAGTAGTAGTGAATTTGAGATATTATTTTATTAATAACAGAATAATGCATGTACCATGATCACTTACCATCCATTGTCAAATGGACCAAAAGAGAGATTGATCCCTATCATGAAAGTGACTTTAGAGAAATTAAAAGAATTCACATAATACAAAGGTGAGCTGATTACCATTTTCATAAAGTGGGTGACACAATAATTGCAAGAGAATATAGCACTGACAAAAAGAGTAATTATCAGCAGAGTTGGCTAAGTAATATATTATGTGAGAACACAGGATGGAAACATAGTGAAGAGACATGTGGACCAGATCTGAGCAACACCTTATACCCAATGGGAAAGGCTTACAACACTTCAAGAATCAAATTAAGGAAAATGGCAAAGCTCTTTGTCATAGTGAATGATCTGGAAAATGTTTTTGTAGCACATTAGCCAATGGACAATGAAACCTCTATTCCATCTCTGTTCAAGAATGAACACAACTCAGTAGTATCAGTTATGTCACAAGGATTCAAAACTACCTGGTTACTTTGCAGATTGTCAGTTACTAGTGTCAGAGAATGTGCAAAAATGTAAATAATTAACTTTTCTTTTCTTTTTTTTTTTTTTTTTTTTTTTTTTTTTTTTTTGGCATTTTGAATATGAACTGGCAAAAAAGTTTAGTTTTTTTTTATAAAAAAGTATATATTTTGTAAAATACCATATTTTGTATTTATTTGCATGCTTTTGTATGGTTGACACCTGCTCAGATCACTATAATTTGTACTCTACCTAAGAGTTGGGGATATTTTTGTATTAGAACTGAAGCACACAAGTCATACCTGGACACAAACTGAATAAGAAGAAAGCTTCTCAACTTGATTCTCGCTGGAAATGGCAGGACATCCTGAAAAACTTTATTTGTTTTATATTTAATAGTATGTTTAAATGATGAACAAGTAGGAAAACCTTTATAAACTTAACATGTTTCACTATTTAGCTTCATTAGAAAATATTTGGAAGTGTAATAATGTGGAGTCATTTCAGTTTTTTTTTGTTTTTTTTTTAAATAACCAAAGCATAAACACTCATTAGACACACCTTTTCATATTACCAAGTCATAAAACCTATATTTAATGTAATACCTTGCATTATTCACTTTTAACATTCATCATATTTATCATGCATTAAAAATACAGTAATATATCTCATTTTTATTACACATTTAAATTTGCTATGATTTCAAAATTTAAACTTGCACACATAGTTGCCATGAAGTAAACATGTGAATCACTAAAAAATTGATGCATACATATATACTAATGCTATAAAATAAGTAAATACTGATTACCTAACTAAGAAAAACAAAAGAACATAGAATTTAAAAATTGAAACAAATGCCTTATTTCACTTCCAACATTTTTAATGAAGCTAAATAGCAAAATATGTTAAATTTATAAAGGTTTTCCTATTTGTTCATAATTTAATCTTTTTGTCAGATTTAATGCTTATGTTCAAGTCACATAATAGTATTTAAAGACAGATGTGTTTCATAATTGTAAACAAATAGAATCTTTGGCCATCTAAAATTTCTTTAACCCTAAATATCATTATTTAAGAGTAATTAGTTTTTGTCTTATGAACCTTTTTATTTTCTACCTGTATTGAGAAGGGATCAATTAAGTGTTATTTTTTTTTCCATTACTGTTTTTATTCCGTCATAAAATGCAGATGCCAAAACCAATAATATTTACTTTCTTAATGTTGTAAAATAATTTCTTTATTTCCAGTTATGCAATTTTTCCTTATTTAAATTATATTGGTATGCAATAATGAATAAAAGTATGTATAGACATTTTGTACATATATCTCTGTACTTTATTCAAGGCTAGTATCTGCTTTTTAAGCAATTTGTCACTATAAACACTTGTTTACTCTGTCATATTATTTTCAAGATTTGCCCTGCTTAGTTTTGAGCAATAATCAGTATATGTACGTTACTATGAAAAGGTCATAAGCTTTGGATCATTTGCCAGTTTCACTGCTTTTTCTACTTTGATAGGCAGCTTTTGTTAAAAGTAGGATAATCTCAACAGGATAATCTGTGTATAAGTAGGCCTTATGTAAACTCCCTATCACATACTATCCTCTTCTCTCTCTATAGCTACCATTCTGCTTCTGCACATGGCCAGTTGAGTTAATCTCACTGGGATGAGATTAACACATTCATCACTTATGCTAAATTATAACTCTGATGATAAGAAAAGAGAAAGATATTTTAAACCTCATTTATTTTGTCTACAGAATTGAATGCTCTCAAATGGAAAAGTGACATCTCTGATTGCTGAATATCAGTCTTAGAGTTTTCCTTTTATGTTGCTGGATTTTATATAATACTGTTTATCAACTACTCAGCTGCAAACTTCTTATGGATTATATATTTTATTCATCTGTTTTTCAAGGAATTATATTCATGAAATGCTTTATCAAATGAAAAGAGCATCTAACTGCACAAAATATTTGAATTTTTAATCCAAGTATTTGTAATCTAAGCTATATTTTATTGGAAAGACTTTGCTATTTTTGATGTGACAATTCCTACCATATAAAATATCTGATAATCACATGTTTTGTAAATTTTGTTTTTGGCCATCCAATTCTTTCTCTGCTGAACAGAGTTCCTATGCAAGTGTCCAAAGCTGCTGATGAATCCACAGACACCTGGGCCCTATTTGCATAATCTCAATGGATACTATAGTTATACACCTTATCAGTGGCCTGCAGCCCCACTTTCAAATGTTCCTTCATCAGCCTCTACTGACTCTGCAAATTCTGATACCACCTGCAGTTCGTGGACCACACAAAGCAGCAACTGTCCTCCAACTTTGCCCATGATCAATGGCTTCCCCAATAGTAGCTATCCATTACCAATCATATCTCCACCTTCTCAGTATGCAGATGTCAATGGTTTTACTAACCATTTCTATCCACCTTTTCCTATGGCTCCATACCAAATTCCTCCTCCTCCTCCTCCAAGTTCTTCATCAGCACCTTCATCAGCCCCACCTTCCCCAACTCATAGTAATATACAACATGCATCAAAACACAGTTACTCTCAACCTTACCCCTATTACCCCTATGGTTACCCTGCTCTCATCAACCATTTTGTCACCTATGAACCTCCACCACCACTTGATTATATTCCCAAATATATAGACAACCAATGGAAAGATAACATTTGCAAATTTCTGCAATTACCTTTCAAACCATGTGCTAATGTTAACAATTTTCCTTTGAGAAAAGGAGGCCTGCAAGGCACAGTCTATACAATGAGCAGTGATGGTAATTGCTTTTTCCGATGTATTAGCCAAGAACTAACAGGAGAACAAACTTACCATGACAAACTACGTGCCAAAGTGTGTAGTTTCATGGAGCAACACAAAGATAAATTTGAGGCTTATGTGGATACCAGCTTCACTAAACATATGCGAAAAATGAAAAGAGATGGAACATGGGCAACCCATGCTGAAATATTTGGCATGGCTACTCTGCTTGGCTGCAGCATTCACGTGCATACAAAATATGGTTGCAAGACAGAATGGTTGCAGCATAACCCACTATTTCAGTACCATTCGCCATTATCTGGCTATGAAAATTTAAAGGCTCTTGGACAAATTTTTGTACTGCATGTTGGCCAGATACACTTCAATCTATTTGTTATATGAGCTGAACTTTTTAGATTTGATTTCTCATACTCAGTATATTTTCACCAAAACCTCTACTAGCAATGCCCTATCATCAAATTTCATGATGGCTGTATAAATGTATTTAATTGTAAATGAAATTTGCAATTTGAATTCTCATAAAAATGTTCCAGACTTTAACATTTTGGTTAATTTTTCTTAAATTTTGAAAAAAAAAAACAAAAAAAAAATATTTATTCAATATACACTAGAAACAATTGTCATTTGCAAAAAAAAAAGTACAATAAACAGTCATTTTTAATTTGTTAGTATTTTGGCTTTTAAATTTTTTTTTTTTTTTTTTAAGAAAATTTCTTGTAAAACTTCAGGTTTAATTTACAAATCATTAACTTTTGAAATTACCCAAAAGATTTCAAGATAATTTGTAATGAATATTCTGATGAATATTGAAACACTTCTGGTTTTTATTGTTCAGCTCAAAATCTTTAAAAGGACTTTTGGTAACCTTTCATATTTCATTTTATAAGAAGAAAAACAAACATATTTTTTTGCAAAAAATAGGTGAATGATATTCAATTGTGTTTATAATCAGCTTTAATTTAATAAAAATCAATTTTTCAGTTTTAAGTAAATATGTTCATATGATACAATATTGGCTTCTTTCTGTTTTTCAATTTAACTAAAAATGATTTTCTTTTTCTAATCATATCTTGACATTTATGGCAGATTTATTTTCCCTGACTATTAGTTTCTTTTATTGCTTAATATATTCAGTTGTAAACAACACGTAAAGCTGTCATTACTCACTGAACTTTGATATTTATTTTATCATGTAGAAGCCTTATCATACATCATCTTTTCAATATCTTGTCATTATTTCTCAGATGAAACACTACTGTCTTGTTCTAAATGACATTGCATTGTTATTTCTCTCTTACACACACACACACACATCTGCTTTTTTAATTTATCTATAAACTTTCATAGTGTCTAATCACTTCTAAAACTTATGATATGCCATGTATTTCATTAAATTTGATTGCAACATTCAATTTTAATATAAACATTTGTATTTGATCAATCATCAGATAAACTGTTTTATTAAAATATTTTTTAACTACTGTTAAGTATTTTTGTTTCCAAATGTGATTGTATTTTTCTTTACTTATTTTATCTATCCATTTAGTTTTTATGAGAATGTAATTAGTTTAAACAAAGTCAATTTTAAATTTTTGTTCAAAATGTATATTCAGATATTTTACTTAGAAAACTTATGATTTTTATAACCCACAAAGACAGAAAATATTGACTAATACATTTAAGATTTTTTCTACTATATATTTTATTGTCTGTAAATGTTTGTATCTAAGTGAGAAAATATAAAAATTCTGTTTGAAATTTTATTTGCATTAACACAGAGAATTATCTTATTTATTTCATATGATTTCGATGGTATGCTTATAAGCCAATGTCTGATTAATTCCTAGTTGTATGACCGATTTGCATTTAGTATTAGTATGTACATAATATCAATTAATCCTAATGTCAAACCTGGTAATAATTCTGTGATATCATTTAAGGTAACTTCATCACAGTAATTGAAACTACTCTCTTCAGCATCCTTCTTTATCTCCAATTCCAAAATGAATGAAATCTCTAATTCTGAACTTAGATTGAAAAAGTTTATATACATTTTTGACTGGTATGGTTTACTTTTCTATTGGACTAAGTATGAAGCAAGAAAATAGCAATCCACTGCTGGATCATTCACTCTTATTCACTTTAGGCCTCTAGAACTTAAAAACTTTTGTATAGATAAAATTTTATAACTGCCGTTTTTTTTCCCACTCTGGATTCAACTACACCAGAAGAATTAACTTTTAGCAAGTTTTAATGATTATAAATTTATTTTATGCAATAAGCTAAATATTTTTAATAATTAGTTATAAAAGGTTAAACTTTAAATAGCATTTCAGCTGATTATCACTTTTCAAATAGAAATATCTAACTTTAAAATAAGATAAAATGTTATGTATAATGTTTAAGCAATTTTAGATTTCTAAAATTTTGTGACCTCTAAATGAATGAACAAAGATTGGCAGAGGAATTAAAAAACTGATTTTGTGAAATTAAAATTGTATATATGCTGTTGTCCATTTTGAATATGACAGGGTAGTTTTTATCTTGTTTGTAATAACAGGTTTAATTAAGCTAGTAATTAATTTATGTTGCAATAATGGTGGACCTGATTTGTAGTAATTTTTGAACTTTTCTCATAAGCACTTAATTTTTAATACACAATTGATTAAATATTAGCTGAAACTGATGTTCCTCTGTTGTCAGACTTTTCACTCTTTCACTGTCTGTCTCTCACTTTCTCTTCACACACACACACACATATATATAAATACTTCGAACATTTTTAATTTGAAGTAATAAAAATATCTCAGATTAAAAAATAATTTTCATTAATTCTTTAGGTATAATAAATGTGTGTGTGTGTGTGTGTGTGTGTATATATATATATATATATATATATATATATATAATCAGTGATGTAAAAAAAAAAACAAAATGATTTTTAAAGCTTGTATATATACTATCTTTTATAACACACTCCCTCTTATATGTGTTGGCTTTTATCCATCATTGATTTTTCCTGCAGAATATACATTTTTCTTTTGATTTTTCACTTCACCATTTTCTGCCACTCTGTCAAACACCAAATTTTGTCAGTCGCATTTGGTTCTATTGCACAAAAACGTCCATACTCAAAATTCCTTCATACTACTTGTGTATCTAATTCATCAACTCTATTTAATTTATATAACAAATAAGTCCTGTAATTCACTTATGGATTTTTACTCTTCATATAAATTATTTTTTAATATTGCCACACATTAAATGTAAATAGCAATTTCTATGTAATTCCAGTCCTTCTGATGATGATTAAAACCTTCTACTTTCACTGCACTAAACAGAGTTGTTTTTGTTGTGTATTTTTAATGTATATAATTGATTTCCCGTCAAGAACTAGATTAGAAATTAACCCATCAGGTGACTTGTATTGATGATTTCTTTCTTTTTCCTCCTATTTTTATAATCATCTAAATTTGCACTGAACTAGATTCCAATGAAAAAATCAACTAGTATTGGTACTAAATATCACCAGGAATTATTTGTGAATATCAACACTTTTATAGGGAAGCAGGAAAGAATAGTCATGTACCTTACAAAGGCAAAAAGTTGTTGCAATAATAATAATAATAAAAAAATAAAAAAAAGAATTGATCTGAATTTAATCAGTACTATGTAAATTTTAAATCAAGCCACAAAATATTCATCTTTGTGTTTATCATTGTTACCAAATATTGCTTATAATAGACTTTATATTTGTTAGTCTTATCAACATCCTACTATTAACATTTGACTGATTGCATTTTTTGTATCATAAAACTTAAAATTTCACTTTGGTTTAATAATCAACCAGAAGATTTCATTTTACTTTTTTTCTATCCTTATTGTATATCAATAAAGACCACTGTCATTTTATTCTTTGAAGATGCAAGATATGTCTAGTCTACCAAATAATAAATAAATATATAAGGACAGTTTTCTATATAATAAAATTGTGTGTTCCACTCAACTTTCATTTCAGCTTGAAAAGAAAATAATGCCTATATTCCTCATCACCTGTAGAGGTGTTGACATGCTTGAACTTATTTACTGAATGATTTATATATTATATGTTTAATCATAAGAAAGATCATGTGCCAAAATGACATGAATTGAGGAATTAAACAAAATAAGGATGCAGAATCTTCCATTGAAAGTTAACTAATTACGAAATATTTAAAAAAAAAAATGGATTATTATTAAACTCATGGCAGGAGTATGAGAAACAATTTTAATGATTTCAGTAGAAGTAACAATAAGGATAAAGCAGAAGCTTCTTTTTATCATCTCACCACATGCAAGGTAATAAAGCCTCAAGGATACAAGAGGTTACTGAGTGTTAAAGAATATGAGAAAAACTACTCTTAAGGAAATAGGAAAATCAAACTTGCTTAAGAAACTAGAAGAGAGTTCCACACACAAGAAATGCAATAGAAGAAACTATTAGTATAGAACTTAGTTACATCTAGCCTTTTTCAACTGTAAATTGATGAGACCTTGCTGCCAATCTAGTACTGCGCTTAAATTCATGAGGTACCATAGAGGAAAGTTCATCAGAACAATTTCCATAAAAGTATTTATAGAAAGGCTTTGGAAGCTACATTACAGCAGTGGGAAAGAGGCTGAAGCTGGGATGCCAGATCAGGACCAATAAGCTTGTTGTCACTTGATTTGATAACATTCCTAACTTCCCAAGTATTTTAGTCTAAAATAGAAAACAAAATATCAGCTACTGGAATTTTAAAATGTTTGTATTGTATTCTGAACATTAAGGATTGATGTACTATTTATAGCTTAGCTTGAACTGTTGATTGTAATCATTATTCAAATTTCTACATTTCTCTCACTTGCTTTTGAAATATTGTTATTTGTGGTCGTGTATGCCTACTTATGGCTTGTAAATTTGTCAGCTGCAAATTATATTGAATTGCCAGGGATATTCACCCTGATTAATTACTTTGCTGCAACTAAAGGATATAAAAGTAGAATTGTAAAGTCATCTATAATCTGATGTTTGATTGAATAAGCTCATCATTTAGTTATTCTCTAACTTGTCTGTTCAGAGATTTGAGGTTGCTTGCATATTTCACAGGTGGTTATGATTTTCACATAGCTGATTAGTGAGGATAATTTTCTGATACTCTAATGTTGGAGGGGAATTTATATAATTGGTAAGGACTACAATAGTTTCTATAATTACGTGTACTCTTGTTATTTCATTAAGTGGGACCACCTGAGGAAAGGGTTAGTTATTTATAAATTGTATACTATTTGTTTATTCTTTTTTTTTAAGTTATTATAAATAGCAGCAGTTCATAATGGAAGCATTGGTGTAGAAAATTATCACAAGATATTTGTCATTTGATAATTTTATATGATTTTAAGAAAAATCTGTCAACATTTGTGAAATTAAGAAAAACAGGTATTTATCTAAAGAAAACAATACTTAATATTGCTTTGTTTTTTGTTTTTTTTTTTTTCATACAAGTAGTTATCTCAGACTAAAAATTTATTTTCAATATATCTAAAAATCTTTAATACAGACATAGAGGATTAGACAAAACATAAAAATTATACCAAATTTATCTTAAAAGCTCAATTAGAAATGAAGTTATGACCACTCACACTTTATCATTTTTCTGTCAATTTCAACAGTGTATAACTGAAAATGCAGGCTTCACACTAGTTAAAAATCATAAATGTAATGCCATGTAGATAGTCTTAAACTAAAAGAAATAGAATACTAATGGACTCAATAATTATTAGAAATGGACCAGCCTAAACATTGGGAAAAGTTATATTCTCAAAGATGTAATACTTAAAATATGATACAAATGTGCAAATCTGACTGTTCATAGAAATTTCATTTTAACAGCTTATGCACTGTAACTTCTTGCTATGATTCATAGCACAACAGAGATAAATCTAATTTTATAAAAAAAAACATTTGCACCATATAAAAGCAGACAGAAACACAATTTGTCAGTAGGGCAAAAACAGTTTAAATGTATACCATCCTGGGAATGCCATAAAAGAATTATCTATTGAAGGAAAGTTTCTTAATTTTTGGATGAGGAAGTCAACAAAGCAGTTTTTTCTCTGTAATATGAATACTTTTTCTTATGCATGTATCTAATTTTGTGAAATTATACAATCTTTGACAGTAATGACTACAAAACTTAGAAATTTTTGTGAAATGAATCATTACACATGTTTAAATCTGCAGTCTTTGCTAATCAATTTGCTTGTAAATAGTGGTCCAGACTCTTGTCAGTCTAGGCATAGACAGTCAAATGAGAATAATATATCTCTATAGATTAAATAAAGAGTTCAGTTCAAAATTCCTTAACCTTAAGGTTAATTCTGAAGGTCACCTAAAGAAACATCTGAAGAAGGCCAGAGAATATAACAGCAAAAACAACAAAGATGAGAACATTAGTCCAAATGTAAATAATAATTCCTCATCCCAGAAATGCAGAGACCAGCTAACATAAACATCTAGATAGACATCAAAATTTAAGTATAAAGCTAAGCAGCTCTCCATTTTTAAAGTTTTCAATGAAAACCTATAACTGGCATTTGTTTTATTTTCCCCTACCCTCTTGATATAAAATTAACACCATTGATAAAACCATTATTAGTGTGAATCTCCTTCTCAGAACAAAACATATTAATGTAGTTTTTCCATTTTATCATTCACTTAACCACAATTAATCTGATATATAAATTTGCATCCCTATCTTAAAATCAATTTTGTAAAATATTAAAAGTAAAATTATGATAGATTAAGAATTGTTAAAAAGTTGAATAAAATCTTTAAAAAGTTTTTAAACTTGTATGAAATCTATAATAAATTTTCAACATCTAATACAAAATTTATCCAGGAAAAGTCAGATTGATATATTTTTGATAGATATGATTTTTTTTCTGCAATGCTTTACTCCCCAAATAATTTGGAGATGTATGCTTGCAAAACTTTTAAAATAATTCCCAAAGAAAAAACTGATCAGCAAGCAAATCATTGTTGTTTTGAGCTGTCACTTTTTTAACATGGTCTTTCTACTTTTTAATAATTTGAGTGACATATTCACATCAGCAGGAATTGATACTTCACTGCATAAACATGTTTTTTTCTTGTACTGGGTTTATTAAACTTTATATCTCTATTTCTTTGTACAGAAAAGTTCCAGAGCCCAGATATATTTTCACTGGAAATTATTGCATTTGAGTAAGAAAGGAGAATGAAAAATTTTCTAAACAAGTGACCTTCCCAAAATATTTCTGTAGTGAGGAATTTATTTCTTAGGAAAGCATTATGATGAAATTAGACACACTGACACTCACAGTTATTCTAATATGTATTAATAAGTGCCTATTGACATAGCTCATCAACTCTTAACCTTCTTCTTTTTTTTTTTTTTTTTTTTTTTTTTGTAATGAACACAATGATGTATAAAGAAAAATTTGCATCAGTAATAGTCCAGGTATTACAAGAAGTAAAAAAACAAAAAATGTCCTACTTCAGCTTTAAAGAAACCATTTTATATTCTAAAGAAGTACAAGGATCATCTTATATCTAAAGAATAGCCAGCTAGCACAATATCGTAGTGGAGGATTATATTTTAATGAGAACATGAGACAGAATCATTCATATACCACATTAAATTGTTATTCAACTCCAGACTTCTTCAATTACTGTCAGCAAGTGGATGTGCAGCCCTGAGTTCCTCTCCAAATGTGGACTCTACATTCTCACCAAAATGCAAAAGACCCTCTTCTTTTCCTTTTTGGGTGGGTGTTTATATATCTACCTGTCATATTTTACTACATGTGCATATCCTAAGCACAGCTGGGTTCATCAGCATTTACATGATAGAGGCAGCCACTCACGTCAGGTGAATTGTAGATCTGCTCCAAACAGCTAAGAGGTTATTTCTCAGGTCAAGATGCTGATGCACCTGGCTTCTCTGAAGCTTTGGCATAACACTGACCACAAAGTTTATTTTGGCAACATGGAGTGAGTCACATGCTACAAGAGCAATCTTACATTTCTCTGAAATACTGGAAGTAGATGTGCTTTTTAGATCCATAGTTAATTTTCATGACTCAACATGTCAGCTTTTGAGTCACATTTTGGCAAGCACATTAAAACCACTATCAAGCAGAGGAGGTTTTATGTATCCTTTATGATAGGTGGAAAAATAACTGGTTTCTTTTCTGGGTTCAATATTCATTGTGAAGAACTCTGTCTGTGAGGTAACCACTTTTCTCAGTAACTGCCAACATTTATGTGAAGTTTTCTTTTTTAAGAATTAACTCTATCTTCTACTTTCTTGAATCTGTCAAGCTGGTTTACATATGTGGATGATAATTTTATTCCATGAGCCCACAAATAGGACATACATGGCTTATTCAATCATGTGAACTCAGACTATGAGTATACTCTTCACAGTGATGGAGAAGGAATATAAGAATAAATTGTCTTTTCTTTTTTATAACATCATGATTATCCCGTATAAAGTATATAGCACTAATGTGTATAAATAGCTGATGCATACAGTATTATATCTAAACACTGAGTTCAACTATTCCTTATGTATTAAAAAAGCAGTTGGGTACAAATCATCAGCAGTAATCAAAGCTGGAAGAAGAAATGGCTTATTAGGAGCACACTCTGACATAACTATCCTTCATTGATTGTTTCTAGAACAATAAATGGGAAGAGAACCTCCATAATCACTAATTATGTTGCTACAGTAAAAATTTCTTACGTAAGAAGTATAATGAAAGATCCAAAGCATTTGGAGATATTACAGCATGAAGGTAGTATTAACTAGTAAAACCTTCTTGATCCTTGACTAAAAAAAATGCATTTATAACATACCTTGCATATGGTAAGGTATATAAATGGAGAAACAAGTTGTCTTCTTACAGTCACACTTGAAGAACATAAAAAAGAAAGCTATAACCAAAGCAAAGGTGGAAAAATTTTATGTAGTTGATCATATCTGGAGAGAAAAGGGTTATATGCATATACTCTGTGCTAAACGAGGGCCAGAAAATAGGTATATTTTGTTGGATTACAGATTACAAACACCAGATCAGGACCAATAATATTACTGATTCTTCTTTGGATTTTATCAAGGAGCTCTAGGTATTTAGCATGAGCACTGGACCATATATGGCAGCAATATTCTAAACATGGACAAATGGTACACTTATAGATATGTAAGAGTTTCTGGAGATAAAAACTGTCTAACACAACATAGTGAACCAACTTTCTTAGCAGCTGACCTAGTAATGGATTTAATATAGTCTTTCCACTTCATGTCAACCCGAGAAGGTGCAATGAGTCACCATCCTGGAGATTAGTATCAGCCATGCTGATGGATGGCAGAAAGGGGTCTCTCAGTTGATTAATAGAGAGTAGCTAAAATTAAGAAGCCATCCTTTACCCCAGTTAGCAACAGACTGAAGGTCGTTTTTACCACCAGCGGACAGTTTGACTTAATCAAACTGATCAGACTTACTATCAAGACAGAAGTATATGGTTGTGTCATCAGCATAGATGCCAAGTTGGGAGTTGATGCCATCAGGAAGGCTGGCAGATACCTGTATTAGTACAAAAGGATCATTCTGGATAACAAAGTAAATGTTGAAGTATTCAACAAATTAAATGTTGGAGAATTCTTTGGTATATACTTTGGAATCAACTTGAGTGTTCTCATAAAAAATGAACTGTTTAAATGCAACTACCAAAAATAGCTGAAAAAAAGATTCAAGCCTGATCTTTTTTGTGGCTTACGATATTGATTTGATTTTTTGTTCAATTTTTTAGATTTAGAGAAACGTGGCTACTTCCACAGTGTTCATGAATTTCCTCCTGCAGAACCATTTACAAGCTGCCCAAAGACATACCCCAGCCAAAGTGCAAAAAATACAGGTAAGAGTTTGTATATATTGAAGGTTATCTTTTCAGAAAAATATTTAACCCTTTAGCATTCAATTTTCCCTGTAAATATCAGTTCCCAATGTTCAACCCATCCTACTATACTCTGTCATAATATATGACATCATCACAAATAACACAGTCCCACAAGCAGCATTGAGAGCCAATATTTACAGTGCTGGTTTGTGCATGTTGAATGCTAAAGGGTTAATAGATAATTGGGACTTGTTGCATCTTCTGTTGAGTTTGTATTTAAAAGTATTAAAAGGAATATTTCTTGATTGCATGAAAGCTTGAATCATGGTACAATTTCTTTTTCTTTTTTTCAATAAAATGATCAGATCAAAATTGCTGTTGATAAAGAATTAAAGAATATTTCCAGTATTTTCAACACACATGAAATGTTGCTTATATTTTCTTAAAAACAGAAAATACTTTTGTAACCTTAAAAAAACAAGAGCAGCTCTATTTAGTCATTTTTTTAATCTCAAAAATAAGTGAAGTAACATTTTGTACTCTCTGTTAAACTATCTGGAAGCACAAGTGACAGAAAATGTGACAAACATTTGAAGGTGCTTTGGAATAATGTAAGTATACAAGTAATTAAGTAACTATATAAAACAATGATTCAGAAAATAGAATATTCTGTCTTTTGTAAATAATTTTCATATTTCTCACTTAAATTTGTTTAAAATTTGATAGTTTATGCTTAACAGTTTATCAATTCAAAATCTAAAAATAATCTAGTATTTCCTCCCTGACTATTGAAATTCATTTAATCATTTACATATATTGTTTCATGAGTATTCTCAGTGACAAAGTGTTGGTATAAAAATAGTGAAATGTTTGATGCTCAGCATATTGTTGCCCAATATCATAAATGACAGTTGTTAGGGATATATCAGAGGTCATTCACACATTGTGAGAGGCTGGCAAGAAGATAGCTGTAGAGGTAGGATGCTCTAGGTTATTATCCTGTGGAATAATCCTAAGTGGAGAACTTGGAGCCTTAAAACTAACTTGCCTGTTGATGATTGATGCTGCCTTTCACACTTCTCTTTTCTACTACTGCTATTGAAGCCTTGCAGTTATTTCTTTTTCTTTACTATCAGTTCCCATATCATATTTCTATGCTAGGCCTACTAATGAAGTCCTCATAGCCTAACATCTGAATTGATACTTTCAGTCGTCTGATTCTTCAGTGTTCTCTGCCTAGTATTTTACTTAATTCGACAGTAGTTAACCTTTACAACTCTGCAGACATACATGTCTGTTGGCAATACTCTTTCTCAATATTCTCCAGGCAGACATGTTCACAGTGACAGAGCTTTGTTTCAAAAGGAAAGTACGTTTCTAAAAATAAACTATTACTATGGAAATGGCATCATTAAGATTGTTCTATAAACTAGGAATGACTGGATGTCAGCCATTTTCTCCTAATTGAAATAGTTGTTTTATCTACAAATTACAATAATGTTTTTTTAAAAGTGTTCGTTTTTCAATCACAATGACAACCCCCAGGGTGAGGCATGGATCTGTTATGTTGATAGAGGAACTTTTTATGGTCAATGAGAGTGACGAAGAAGAATTTTTCAAATGTGCCTACACAGATATTGGTTATGTGCATGACAGTGAAACTGAAAGTGATTTTTGCCAAAAGGTGAGATTTTCAAACCATCACAAGCTTATGATCACCTCATGGCTACCAGTTTTCCTATATCTCGGACCTACAAATGTTAATCAAGAAACTAATAAGGTAGATATTTTTCATCTTATGAGGTTATTCAATTAATAACCAGTATGCAAATAATGTGAAAACAAAATTAGGTGACACAGCAAAGCCCAACTCACAAATCAGAGCTTTGAAAAACATTAGCTTTGAAAAACATTTGCTTTGAAAAAGTGAAAGCATTTTTGGCCTTACTTTTGTTGATAGGTTTGACGAAGTGACCTTCATATTTCTCTTACTGGACAACGTTTATACGTGCAAGGTTTTCCCAATCTGATGAGTAGGAATCATTTTTTTCAATTCTGTTATATTTTTTTTTTAAGTTTTCATTTTTTTTTTTTTTTTTTTTTTTTGTCAAAATTTATATGTAGAGTAAAAAACATATTATATTTTCTACATCCTTTCATGCAAATAACCTTAAAATTTTATAACAATATCTCTAAAACCCTAAAAGTTATAGTGCTAGTAATATACCCACTATTCAAAAACTTACTACACTCAAAATTAAAATGGATCCAAGGGCTACAACTCTGAAAGTTAGTGCTGAGTTGTAAAAGTTAATGACTACCCTTTTCCCTCCATACAAGATCAGCTATGCTTGATTTCATTGTCTTAACTTTAATTACAGCTTTTTGATGTTCATCCATGCTTACTTTTAAGAGACACCTAGTTTTACATTTATATTCATTGCAGCTCTGGGGCAGTGTGTACTCAGTGTAAAATGTGGCAAGTAAAAATTGAGGAGTACTAAATAAGAACTAGATAAGATATCCTTAGACATGGTTTATGGAACAAGAACAATATATATATGTAGATTAAATAAAGGGTTCAGTTCAAAATTCACTGAAGGTTATCCAGATAAACAATTAATGGCACAATAGGCAAAATATTGTGGTCTATCAGGATGTCTTAGATCATTTTCTATATCAGATATATTAAGGACAAGTTTGAGAGCATGATCACCCACTTCACAAAACAAAATTGACAAAATATTGTTTTAAGAAGAGGGGGATAACTGTTCTTAATTGGCTTACAAATAACCCAGAGGCAAATCCAATACAAGATTTATTGAAAATCATCAAGAGGATATTAAGAATAAATTACCCATCAAATTTTGAAGAATTGAAATTGAGTCATTAGTGATATGTGTGGGCTTCGGTATTGCTGTAAGTTAATTGGTTTGTTATCACAATAAATAAAAGAGCTAGTAAATTCCAAATGTGCTTCAATGAAATATCAATATACTAATACAGTTCTTCAAAATTGTCTTCATTAATAAATACTTTGTCTTGATAAAAAAAACAGCTTTTTCACCTTTCTGTTACTCACTATAACAGTCTTTAAATTTCAAATGAAACATTTATTGATGAAATACTACAAGATTATTTTTGTATATCAAATTGCTATACCTTTAAGAGTAAACTGTCCAATATTAAAAGAATTTGAGCAAGAAATATAGAAATTAATCACAAAAAATATAATACTCCATTTTTATTTTTAATTGCTGTATAAGCAAATTGTTTTCTTTAAAATTTGGTGGGAGGGATGAGAAAAAGTTAATGACTACAGGCAATGCTAAGAATATCTCATTTTATAAGAGCTTGTCAGAGTAAGTCCAATACATGCATCTTATTTCAGCAAATCATAATTGATTTTTATAAGTCTATGGTATTCTTTGAAGAGTGTGTTTTTAAACTACAGTAAATTATTTTGCTTTATCCATCCATAAAAGGATAATGAATTTTCTTAATGTCCTAAAAATTTATGTCACTTGCTAATTTTGCTTTTTTTTTTTTTCCACTCAAACAGCAAATCGTCGGGCTCCACCACCACCACCACCTCCTGCAGGTGTTTCAATAGCACGATGAGTCGTCTCTGAGTGTTTTATCTTCTCTACCCCACACTACTCTGTATCCCTGCAGATAATTTTTTTCCAATTAAGGAAATCTGCCTCACCCATGGAGCTGATGACAATGAACTAAGAACAAATTTGATGACCACAATCAAATGTCTTTTTTTTCTCAATGATGGTTCTGTATATTCGTTTTTGATTTTCTTTTCCACTCTTTTCCTGAAATCACAATTAATCAATACTGAAAACCAATTTCTAAATTTTAATTGTTTATTTCAGTTTTTAACTTACTAACCTTGCCAACCCCAACCCTATCTTTGTTTAAGGTTGGTATCTGCAGGTCATAATGATATGCAGTTAACCAACAAGAATGACACTGTGCAAAACAAAAAAAAACCCAAAACAAATGGAATAATATCTAAAACTAATTATACTCTTTGATTGCCATAGAGAAATTTGATCAATTTTGTAACTAATATATACATACTAAAAAAGAAACAAACAATCCAAATTAACAGACATTTGAACATTTCTTTCTTTATATTTGCAGAAAACTCCTGAACTACTATGTACAAAGTCATGTGATCATATATATATATATATATATATATATATATATATATATATATATATATATATGATGTGTGTGTGTGCACACACATGCCCAAACTTCAAAATGTATATACATTATATAATAGCATGTGTGGTTTGGTTACGCAAATCTCTTGTGTATATGATTTGGTTGAAGGGGATTTAAGTTTTTAATATTTCTCAATTATACAAGTATTTTTTTTGATAAGTTAAGAAGCTGTTTAAAAAGAAGTTCAACTGACACACTTATAATCTGTAATTGTATCCAAAATACAAAGCATAAGTTGAGCTGATCATTATTAAGTATGTTCTTACTTTTATCATCATTCTAAACAAAGAATTTTTTTTCACTTGTAACAAATTGAGGATTTTGTATAAATAGAAAAAAAGCTTAAAAAAGGAGGAAGGATTTTTCTTTACCCAAAGGCAGAATCTAAAACAATGTTTAATAATGCTAATATTTTCCTTGTGATAATTTGGATATTGTGTTAAGAAAGCAGTTAATGATTTTGTACATTCTGTGGCTTCTTCATTTGTATAGCTAAGGACAATGCAACATTTTTTTTATCATTCATAAAAGAACCATTGCCTATGTTGCTGCTGCTTACTAAAATATAATTATGAATGTAAAAAAAAAATGCTAACAAGAATTATATATAAAAAAAAAATGTTGATTTAGGGACGTGTATGGTTTTCACAATGGGCTTTTTTCTTTCTTTTTTTGTTTGTGAAACTATCAAATTTACTGGTTAGATGTTCATAGCCACACACATGCAAAATGCAAAATTATGGTTGGACATGGCTATTCAGATTTGACTTTTATGCCTTAAAAAGTTGTTAATGTTTTTGGGTGAATCTTTGCACACAGGTACTATATAATATTTGAATTATTTTTGTTTAATTCTACTTCTATTAAGTTCAACTGTTACTGCTTGCCAAAACTGAAGGTATGAAAAAAATGGTGCCCGTTTTAAACATATTGTTTGCACAATGTGCAGTTACATAAAAAGTCATTCTGTAATCTGATGCTCATGTACACACACACACACACACGCACATTAATAGAAACAGTAAATATAACTTTCAACAAATTTGAGCTTGTTTTTTTTATTTTTTCAAGCATCACACATGTACAAATTCTGTATTTGTGTATGTTAATTTATGTTTGGATTTGCAATTGTGAAGGAAGGAACAAATGTTTAAATTGAGGAAGCTACAAGAAAGATTAAAAAGAAAGAATGGTAGAAACAAAACATAGTACTAAAAAAGTAAAATATATATGGACTTTTTTAAGAATTTTACTTTTGGATGTGGTCTGTGCTTGTCTCTGCAATACCAGATCTCCAAGGCTGATGTCAATGAAATCAGGTGAAGATAAGAAAAAGTTGACATTAGAAGAGAATGACTGCAAATTTTAGAGATTTTTAAATGCAATAGTTTATATAATATTCAGATCAAAGATCTTGTATATTTTTTTGCTTTTCTTCTAAATCCATTTATAACTGGGATGTATTATGTTTGGTTGAATATACTAGTGAAATATTTGTACAAACTTTGACTTGTCTCTCTCATCTCCAAAACTGTTAGTTTTTGCAGTTTTTCTTTCTTTTTACTTGAGTTTTAACTTAATGGTTATTTTTGTCAAATTATTTATCTTTTAATGATAGGATGCTAAATAAATCCTAGCTGATAGAATGAACTTATTTTTCTTAAATTTCCCAAAATGAAACTTCTAAGCATTATTTCTTGTTAGAAAAAAGGATTCCCTATAGTTCATAACTTTCATATGAAAATCTGCCTTATGTGTTTTTCTTGTTTAGGGGAAGCTGAAAAAAAAATTAAATTTTTGTGGAGTCAACACAAATTTGTTGTGGATAATTATCTTCTACAAAATGGATAAAACAAATTACTTTTTCCTAGTAGTTTAAATACTCACACTTTCTGACTGGTTTATTTGAATTTAATCCAGTATATATCTCATTTTTCTCAGATTAATATACCTAGTCTTTGATGCCAGATAATTTTCTCATCTTATAAATTGTAAATATGCAAGATGAGATTTTTCCAGAAAGTTATTTGTAATTTTCAGTCTTGATCAATCAGCTTTTCTTCCAGGAAAAAAAAAAATAATTTTAAACAAATTATGATAATGTAATCAAGATTATTTTTAATAATAAACCTCAAAATATTTAAATTACATACATAATTTCTAATAAGTTGAAAAATTCAAGTTTGTAAATGCAATGTAAATGGACAGTTAATACATTATTCACAAATTTTTTTACAAGAAGACAAAAAAGAAAGTTTATTCTTTCTTTTTTCAATTTTACCAGGATTATAAGCAAACTGATCCTAGCATGTTCATATAAAAAGTTTACTTTTAAAAATTTATGTCAATGTATTTGTGCATAAGACTGTAAGGTGATATTTATATAATGTAGATTGAAGACATTCTTCCTTTTCCAGATAATGTCAATGAATAGGTGAAGTAGCATAATCTGCTGATCACAGAAGTTTATGTCTGTTAAATGATCATGATGTGGATGGTGAATTATGATTATATTAGGTCCTGAGATTATATAATCTGCTGGTCAAAATCCTCAGTTTAGCAGCTTGTGTCAATTTATAATTAAAAGATAAAAATAATTGGGAGTAGAATTCATCGGTGATGTTGCTAGAAAAACATCCCTAACTCTGTTGATTTTTCATATTTATTCTCTTGATCCTGAAGTTTCCAAGCAAATTTTGAAAAATTTTCATCAATGATTGTACATTCCAAGTCAAAATTTCAGTCAAGTTCTACTGACTTAAATATGTTGCTATATGTAAATATAAACTTCAAATGTTCAACCATAACAAATCTTCCTTCTTCAAATTAATTAATCTTTAACAAGTTTTTCTAAATTTGTGTATACAGGAAAGCTTCAATGAAAAATATTTTGATCCAGACTATATGTGCTAGAATGATTGACTATATTTGTACTTTTCTTATTCTATACCAGATATGAATTTATTCCTTCACTTTTGAGCTGATGGGAAAGTTTTTTTTTTGTTTTTTTACTAAAATATCTATTATCTTAATTTTAGAAGGAAAATGGTCAGATAATTAGTGATTATCATGCAATGTTTTTACAGGGGAAAAAGATATTTGGGAATCTGGATTAAAATTGAGAAAACTCCTCAAGTTGATGAATTCTTATTTTTTTAAAGATTGTGCTGATGAAACTCAACTTCAAGTTAACAAATGAAATTTTATATATAAAGAGCTGTTTCCATCAAAAGAAGCTTCTGGCCCCAACTAGACTTATGATGTTAACCTGTGAAAATATTAAGACTTTGAAGTGGACACCTGGATTGTATATTGCATTTCTCCAGATGTTCAAGTAAGGACTAAGTAAAGAAAATGTTTAAATCTCTTCTGTTTTTTAGGTTTTTTTTCTAACACTTGATCAAAGTTTATAAATGTTACTTATAGGCTTGAATTAAGCACAGGCAACTGACAAGATGTATGTTGGTTGCAAGACAAATATTTTTTGTAAAATAAAAAAAATGAGAGTTCAAATTCACATAAATATTATAAAAAGAAATTCTCCTACAGTGAATTCTTCTTGCTCATTTTGTTATTGATTGAGCATTATCAATTTAAATCATTTGTTACATTACAGTTTTAACTTGTTTTCATTTTTTAAAATCTTTTTTATAGTGTTTTTCTTTTTTTTCCCTAGAAATTGAAAAAGGACAATCTTTTGTTATTTTTGCTGTTATCTGTAAATCTGTTTATAAAATCTCTTTCTTGAGCCTGTGCTAGTTTTTGATTTATGAAATTGTGCCACTTTGTATGTTCTAGGAGATAACATGGCAGTCTTAAAATATTGTGTTCTCCTTGGTTGTCTCACCCCAAAACTTTCACCAAATAATAAGATCATGCTTTATCAGTGCATAAAATCTATAATTTTTTTTAGATTATGTTTTAAGTCTCTTGGAACTCTTAGAATTATTTTAGTTGCTTAATATTACTGCTTGTAGACTTGAATTATTTCTACTAAGATCAGTTTTCAGACATTTGCCTTATCAAGTGAAATGCCTTATCTGTATCAACTGTTAAAGATATTGTTTTAAAAAAATAAATTATATGAATATATTTTCTGAGTGATCAATGACCATTGGTTGCTATTGATATTTCACAATACAGTCAAAAAGTCTTATTATTGTCATACACTTAGACAAATAAAACACATATGAAACCTGTTGGTTTATAACTTATTAGTATATCATAAAACGATATAATACAAAATGCTAACAATTTTGGGCTGCACTGTGTTGGTTTCTTTTTTTTTTTTTTTTTAGTTATGCATATACTCTTAATTATTCTATTCTCTTAGTTGATTAGCCTTGTTAGAGTACAAAATCAGAAAGAGACACAAAATAATAGTCAAAACTTGTATGATTATTTTTTGCCCTCTGGTGCAACTTGTTCATGATAGTTTCGTTTTTCTTTTGAGGTTTATTTCAAACTCAATAATTTTTCAATAGAATGATCTGCCTTTTCTTTTTGTGTAGTTTTCTAGGTAAAATGGGGCAATTTTTAATAATAAACTAATTAGAAAAGGAAAGAAAATTCCTACAAAAGGAATTTATTAGAGGTGATCATTTGATTCTGATCATGATTTTTTTGTTGTGTACTTACTTTATCCCTTCAAAAAACCTTAAGTTTCCAAAAGTGAAACTATTTGAAAATTATTAATGTCTGAAATGTATTAAAGTATCCCACTGTATTTCAACTGACAACTTTTGTTGTATAAAGGGGCCTACATTTCATTCAACAGTAATGACCGCCCAACATGTCCCTGTACATTTATGTAAATTATCATTGATTAAAATACTTAATGGAACAGTGTTGGAATTTTACAAATAAAATATTAAATCTGTATAACTTTATTTTGTTTTATTCTTAAACAAGCCTGTAATAGTTTCCCCCAGTTTGAAGATATCTTTAAGAAATATGTAGTGTCTAATTTTGCAGTGACAACTGAATTCCTTAAAAATCAATTCTTCCCAGCATCACACTGACCAACAAACTCGAACGTTTTTACAAGGATTAATTGCAAATCCTACAATCAGATATCCCACAGAAAATGTTTGACACTAAGCCTTGCTGTAACTACAATCTTTTTGTATCCGTGAAAACACTTTTATTTAAGTTAGAAGTGTATAAGAATTGTTAATAAACCAATATTCTGTTGCAACCTCTCGTATCTAGGTTTCCACAACATTTTAAATGTTTCTTCAACTTTTAAAATAATAAGATTGGTGGAAATTCTGAATTTTAATATTATTTTGAATATCTATTTTCTTTAAGGCATGTTTAGAAGAATGGATGATATGACTAATGATGTAGCTAAGATAAATTAGAGAACAATATGGATGTTGATCAGATGTTCTGCTTCTACTTACCTAACAAAGAATTTAATAAATAATTACAGATTTTAAGTTGAATATTATCCCAAGTGCTAACAGCAGTTGTCATAAAGGAATAAAAAATCTAAATTATTAGAATACACAGTATAAATGTTATTGAGTAGGAGAAAAAAAATTAACAACTCATCTGTATCATTCAGTTACTGCAGTATGGAAGTTCTAGACTGACTTCATCTCATCTTAAACTAGTCTACACACTAATGACTGAAAGAACCATTATCTTTTAGTTTTGTCATAATACTCAAATAAATTACCAGGAAAAGAAAGAATACTTGACAACAGTATCACTTCCTTTGGTATCGTACCATCATTATAATATTATAATATTGATTATATGAAAATTGTTCTTAAAGTCATGCTTTAATTTCCACCAATAACTGTATTTTTGCCATCAATGAATATAAACATGGATTTTATGTTCTGACAGTTGTGTAGAGCCATCCAGAATGTTTCTTGTTATACACATTGCTGTTACTGAAATGAATTACCCACCATTTACCTATACTCTCATTTGCTGTTTGCTCTCCATAAGCGTTCAACATATATTCACTTTTCTACATGGAAGAATTTAATGGTACATCTCATGGTACACATCATGTTTCATATGCACTTTTATATTTGACGCTATTTTGTTATACTGCCAAACAGTTACTATTTGTATGTAGCAAAGAAAATGGTGAATTACCATGTCAAATCAAGCAACATCATGTTGCATGCATTCTATGTCTGAAAATGTGGTGAAAAAGAAAGTTACTTACCAAGGAAAAGGGTACGTTTTTTGCATGATATACCAAAAAGGGAATATCCAAAATAGAAACAAGTCAGTCACAGGTGTTGCCATAAATGTATCTTGGATATGCTAATGTTGTGTGTCCTCTCTCCCTGTTGACCAATGAAAATATTGTTCCATTGATAAAAACAGTGGATGTGTTTGATTTGGTGGGGGAAAACAATTTTGTTTATTTTTCTACCTCATCCCTCACCTAACCCTAACCCTGGTGTGTTGGATTTCTGTTTACATGTATTGGGATTTGTGACATAGGACCTGCGAATCGAGATTTCAACATTTCTTTCTGCCCTTGGATCTATGGACTTGATTTGTTTACTTCCACTGTGGCAGTGATCTGCCACGTCAAATCTTGAACAAAAGAAAAAATGTGGGTTATTAATAAAATGGTTCAACCTCTTCTGCTATATGATCAGCATCAGGCTCTGATGTTGTGGGCCAACATGATCAAATTACTTTCTGGATTACCCTTAATGTATGCAATAACCATGCTGTCGTCTACTATGATAGATGCAACATATGTACATCTTAACTGATTTTTTTTTTTTTTTTTTTGAGTAAAAACACATGTAATTCATAAAAATTATTGCATTCATGTTCTTTAATGGACCCTTTTATAAATTGTATTTGCCCTTTAGTTTACTTTTTTGTTTTGTATTTTAATTAAAGTCAATCATGTGTGTTTTTTAAATCAATTCACAAACATTTTAAACTTTCCTCTTGGGCCAAATTATTTTGCCAAAGAATAGCTGCTTGAAAAACATTATGATAACAGAAAAAAAACTAAGTGCATTTTTCAAATGATTTACATCAAATCTATCTAACTTCAAACACTAATCTCATGATGGATGATACATCCAAGATAATGCTCAGCAGAAAATATAGTATTAATTATAGGTTTCTAAAAAAAATCCAATATTGTTCATAGGTTAATGAAAATCTGGTATTACAGATCTCTACTTATAACAAATTAAGGCCCACCTCACAAGAATAAGTTAATAAAAATCATAGAACCGAAATATTTTAAATTCACATCTACACAAGTAGGAAATGTTATAAAGGCAAAATAAAATCCATAAATAAAGAAAATAAAAACTTAAGGATCTTTAAATAGGAAAATAAACACATTATGTAAACTAGTTATAATAAATTCAGTTGGCAAAATCTGTTTATTTTTTTATTGTATTTTTCTAATTTTCAATTAAATTTTGTCCATTCTGATCAAATTATGCATAAACTGCTATTTTTGTTTGAGTACTTTCAACCATCTCAGTCACTATCAGGAACTAAATGTTGTCAATTTTGTAGACAAAAGTTTTGTTAGCTAAATTTAAAATTTAAATACATATGTAACATATAAGTGATGTTATGTGTGTAGAATGTTTTCACAGAGTTTGACAATACCATTAACATTAAATATTTTATTGAAATTATCACTATTTTAAATATTTTGTACACATTTTAAAATGCTGTCTCTTGTGGTGAAAGATATTTAATGTGGGCTGTTTCTTTTGTATAATATTAGCTTTGAGTATATTGAGTCTTTCTTTACAATAAGTATAATATAGTAATTTAGTATTGTCTTACATAAATAGTTGTATTTTGGTTGCTTTTGATGTGATTATGTGCATGCATTTCACTTAGATTAATTTGTCACTTAATGAAAAAAAAAAAATTAAATTCTTAGAGTTGTGATTGTGTTACAATGTAAGAATTTAATGTGTTCTTTTAGTTTATTGTTATTAGAAATTGATTTGTTTTCTTTGGCTTATAAACCCTTTTTAGGTTATTTGAAACCAAAGAATGATTTGGGATTGTTTTAATTTTTTTAGATAATAATGATTTAATCATATAAGTCTTATTAATTAACCCATAGCTGGGAGGATAAGGGTTAGATTCATACCCTTTCTCAAGGGTATTTGTGCATAAGTGAATATAATGAACCCTACTGAAATTGGGACTGAAGTCATTATCCACTACATTACCTGCACATCCAAGATTACTGCACATGGTGTTCCCAAGTGGTCACCCATCTAGGTACTAGCCAGGCTTGACATAACTTCAACGATAGTATAGGAATTGTTATTTCAACAAGATCTGGCTATTCCATTTTTTAATTCTATTTTTAATGGGTTTTTTTTGTCTTGTTTATAGTTAGAATAAGTTAATGATGTTTTTGTGTTTACATCAGGGATGTTTGGTTGTGTTGTTTTTCCTGAGATTCTTTAAAGCTAATTTTATTTGTTTAATTTGTCAACATGGTTGGGGAAATTCTTAGTCGTATTTGTTTTAGCTTGCTCTCTTCAAATAATAGCAAACAATAATGTGTATATAATATTAAGTATATTTGTTTTGTGATGTTGTCAAGCTCTGTGAAACTCTTAAATACATATCACTTAAAAGATGCATGTATCATTTCATCCCCAGCAAGGCAATGAAGCCACAAAGACACGAGGGGTTATTGAGAATGAAAGAATCGGAGAAAAATCATTATTAAGCTGAGAGGACAATAAAAGAATAGGGTTCAAGGAGATAGAAGATGACAATTGACATTGCTTTCAAATATTTGAAGATCAAAGTTGACCGGAAAGAAAGAAGCTGGAAAAAGAGTTCTACAAATGAGAAGTGGGAGTGAAGATACTGTTAGAATGTATGGTTACATTTGCAATTTCAACTATAAAAATGATATGACCTCGCCACAAATCTAGCAATGCACTTAATTTGATTAAAGTACTAAAGAGGAAAACTCATCAGAATAGTTACCATGAAAACATTTATAGAAAAAGCACAGGCAAGCTAAGTTACAGCAGTGTGAAAATGACTGAAGCTGAAATGTTAGGTTAAGGACAATAATGTTGCAGATTCTTTTGGATTTTTTGCACCAGAAAAATTGTCTAGCACAACACAGTGAACTAAATTTTGTAGCAGCTGACCTAGAAATTGATTCAATATAATTGTTCCACTTTATGGCAGTGGAAAATGTTAGCCCAAGAAGATGCAATTAGTTACTGTCCTGGAGATTAGCATCAGCCATGCTGATGCATAGCAAAAAAGTTTCTCTTAGATGATTTGATAAGAAAGATTGAATTAAACCAAAAATTGGTCAAGAAATACCATAACCCTTCAATTCCTGAAGATCAGTATGTTAAACACAGTCAATTACCTTAGAGATATCTAAAGCAACACACCATACTTCACCATTCTTATCTAAAGCTTGATAGTCTTTTTCAGCAATAAACATTAACATCTCAACAGTTGACCTAGAGAAGTGAAAACGATGCTTTTTTCTGAAAGAAGACTGTAAGGTGGTATGCTTAACAAATTCATTTTATTAAAGCCTATAGGAACTTGCCAAAAATTATGTAGAAGACTAATAAGCCATTAGAAGAATCAGTTTCCATGAGTTCTCTACTTTTAGCTCTATTGCAAGGATACCATAAAGTTCACATGCTTTGTGGGGATCCAATTTAGTGATGTTAGAACAGAGGCCATCCAGGTTTTTCCTAAGTGAAAAAGTCAGGTAAATATACTCCAGATGAGTCGAGAGTAGAATTTCTAGAGAATTTATGAGCAAGGTATTCTGCTATATCAGTAGAAAATAACACCCCAAAGAAGAGAGGATTTACCCATATTTAACATATTACAGTGCTGCCAGTAATTACGAGAGCCAAACTTGTTAGACGCTATACAGGTCCTCATTGAGGACACATTTACAATTAGTATGAGCAGTCACAAAGAACCATCTGTTGTATTTGAAGCTATCGTGTTGGTACAGCCTGAAAAAAAAAACGATTCCTGTGGGTTATAGTGGCTGAACACGTGAATCAAGAAGCATGTGGCTACACCTGGTATACCCAAGATGGCACAAAAGCATCAATATCAGCATTTACACAAGAAGAAACTTCAGTAGCACAGTTTTCTATTGGAAGTTTTAAAATTTCACTCCAAGGGACATTGGAAATCACAAAATGAATCCCAATTGGTATGGTGGTAATAGGAAGAAGTCTTGTGACTATGGGGTTCATGTATAATAAGAGAAATATCAAATTAGCGAGCCTATGCGAAAATTTACTTTGACAAAAAGAAAAAGGGATTGGCTCCTGGCTGAAGAAAAGAACAAGGCAAAGTTTAACGAGCCTACGTGAAAATTTATTTTGATCAATGGAAAAGGGAACGGCTTACAAACTGAAAAAAAAAAGTAACGAACCAATATGAAATAGCTTTTTGATATAAATAGGCAGAGAAAGTCGAATCAAGGCAGATTTTTAAAATTAATTTAAAAAAAAAACTCTTGGTCAGTATATTTTACATTAGTTACCACCCTCACATATACGCACAAACGCACTTCATGAATTTTCTAAAAATTAATTTCCTATTTTCAAATTTGTTTTATTAGTTAAGCACAGGACTAGAGAATATAAATCATCTACTTTTTTTTTTCAATCTATTACCAAATTCCCTAAAATCTGCTCTAAATCGTAAAATAAAAATTGCAATAAAATTATTTAATTAGATGAGCTTTTAATTGCTTTTATGAATATATATTAAGGACATTATAGTCTGAAGAAAAAAAAACTTCGACGAATAATTAATTTTTACAAGGATTGTTTTAATTTATTTTTTAAAATTTTAATTTATAAAGTTCCAAAAATGTTTTAAAAATTCTTCCACACATTGAAGTTAAAATGTAAAAATTAATATAAATCATAATGCCCATATATTTTTTAAATAATGTTTAAAAAAATTGTATAAATGTGCCGATTTTGAAATTTATGGGTAACCATACACGTGTGACAATGATCAGTTCAGGGTCGGATGTGACACTGAGTCGTCGACCCGTGGTCAACTCCAAGTCGCGGCGCGAAACTGATATTTCACCTACCAGTGTTTTGGGGTCAACTCTTAGTCGCTGCCATCAACATGGCTAGGTCGATCGGTGGTTGTCGCTGCCCGGCGGAATCCTTTGGTCAGGGTACCAAGTGGGATGGTCGGTCAATTTCAAACGGCTTCACACCAGATGCAACCGGTTCGACACCAGCTCCGTCGTTCTCAGCTCACTTCCAATGTCTGATTACCGAAGCAACTACTTCGATCTCAAGTCTAACCTACCCACGTTGTGATTTTGATCTTAGGTAGTCGAGATCAATCGGGCCGTAGTGTAAGATGAGTCTAAACTAGAGGTGATATCGCACAAGCGTAAAGAAAAGAAGCAAATAAAAAAGCCCAAGAGTTTCATGTATGTTGAAAGAAACAAATCAACTTTTATCCGTCTGTTATATACAGGAGTGTGTTTTTCTCCCAAATATTTTTTTTTTTTTTCGGAGAGTGGCACTTTTATGCTTCTTAGGCAAGTTCTGGTCTTCTAAGTCAACTGGTTTAGTTTTTAAGTGCTGGTTTAGCTTCGTTCGTCAGTATAACTTGCTATTGGTAGGACAGGCGAAGTCAAAGATAGGAAGTTGTGGAATCTCTTGGTCAGCTTCTGCGAGGCAACTCTGGTTCCTGCTAGCGAATTGACTCCAACTCCAACTGCTGCTACAACTGACTGGCGAACCTAGGGCTCTCCTTTATATGAACATCGACCAAAAACCGGTGCGGGGTTAGACGCAGCCTGGGGTTCTTGGTAATTCCCGATTTCTGACAAGAAATCTCTTTGTTGTCCGGCTAGGAAAATTGGTTACTTCCCATTTTGGAAAATTAATCACTTTCCATTTGGTGGAGGGAGGGGTTCGTTCGTGAGGAGAGGTTGCAGGATGATAGCTATCCTCCTAAACTCCCTCCTCTTCACATTGGTACCTCATACCAAATCCCTTCAGTCGGCGTTAATAATTTCCCCGTCTTTCTCATCAAATTACCTCCGCCTATCACCATTGCTACCACTCGACCAATGGCGTTTCGGCCGTGCGGGTGTGGCTAAGCTGGCCTCATTAAAATTATAAACTAGAATTTTTGTTTACAAAATTCTCGTTCTCACCGGCCAAAATTCTTACGAATAACACATGGCTCTTAAAACCATATCCTCGGCGCTTGGTTATTCTGTGTTTTTCTCGATCAGTACTTTTACAAGTCATCAATCAATTGTCAAAGCTCGCCATTCTGTCCCTCTCGTGGAGCTAGCGTACACGCGAATCCCTGGCTTTCTTGAGAAAAATAAATCTCTTTATCTTCAAATCGGCAATACTTTTGAGATATTTTCTCATGCCAAAATTTTTATAATTAAAACGTGGCCTTGCCTTGCCGGTACTTAAGATGATATCTTGTTTTTGGTTTTTCTTTAACCAGTACTTTTACAAACATCATTAATAAATTGTCAAAAGCTCGCATATGGCCTTTTTTTGAGTCCACTGTTTACGCCAATTCTCGGGTTTTTGAAAAAAGAAACTTTTTTTTAAAGTAAAAAAATAAAATCTCGGGGTATCTTATTTCCCGTTTTCAGTATTTTCTTGTTTAATTTTTATGATTAATTAGTTAATCAGTTACCATAGCTAAATAGTGTCACACACGACATTATCAGAAAATAATATCGATCATGATAGTAAATTTAAAGTCAACATTCCTAAAATTAGATCACGGAGAATATTTCCAACATTTTTTAAATTACTTAAAAATTATATAAAAAATGCGTTCACCTGTCATTTTCTTAAATGATGTTTTAACAGATAAGGTCTCCCTATAAAAATAAAAGCATCAACACTTCGTAAATCACTCGTCAAGTGAATTATGAGGCGTTGACAAACACTCAATAGCGCTGCTGTTTGTTTTAAGAATCCATTTCTCTGTTATTTTCAACTGCAAGTAAATATTTGTTTCATATCAGCTAATATTCCTCAAGTTTCAGAAAAGTATATTTTATTTTTGGATTACTTTAATAAAGAAAAATTCAGTGCGATTACAGATGGCTAAAAAAAGGCTACTAATCAGCTATTTTTAGCCCCCAAAAATGAATCTACTCCAGCCAATAGAATTTCTGTTAGAAATATACTACACAGTATTTTGCTTGCTGGAAATAGTAAATTTAATCCTTTAGCTTTCAATTAAAGCTAAAATGAATGCTTTAAGAAAAACTTTTCATTTATGAAAATACACACAAATCTCTCATCTACGCAATCAACGGACAGAATCTGCAGGCAAAATAAAAATAAAAAAACTGTAGTTAAAAAAACTTCCAAATCTTCAGCGATGTATTTCAAAATTTGCGGGCTTAGCGGAACGAGTCGTATAAGTTCTCAAAGTCAACGCTTGGCGGCAATGGTGGGCCTTTCAATTGTAAACTGGAAAATTTACCACAGAAAAGGTACCTTATTTCCAAGCAGTAATAATAGTTGCAACAATGCCTCGTTGCGACCTAAAAACAGGTAGAAATATTGTCAACCCGCGTAGGTCTGGTAAAATTAGTTTTAAAGTCTCCGATCGTCTGTTAACATAAGTGAGAAATAAATTACATGATATATTTATTACTGTAAAAAGTACAATGATTGTAGCACATGGCCGTGGGGTAAGGCTGGTCTTTGTTATCTATCCTAGACCTATTGTGACACTATTTAGAGTTGCGTGAAAAAGAGTAAAAAAAAAGGCGAGAATTAATTTAGGTGATAAGAAGCTATCACGAAAGGACACTGAGCGATGTTATTTTTTCTAACAAAGAAAAGTGGTAAAGATTTTATTTTCATTTGCGAAAAGAAAAAGTATCCTTTTTCTCACGCAGAAGATAGGAGATTCGTAAGATACCGGATCTGTCGAATTAATTTATGTTACGGCGCGGCGAAAAAGATAGCAATCTGTCCATGGCAATAATGAAAATTTCAAATTGGTCAAGTGGCCTACAGGACAGAATGCTAAGAGATAATATTAATTAGGTCATGCACTGACCGAGAAAAATGTCCGCTGCACCACCCACAAGTTACAAAGAGGAAAGATTAAACCATTAACTATCCTTCGGAGATAACATTGGTTTGAAAAAAAAACCCCAAAAAAAACCTGTTTTATTGTCCAAACCTGAACATGATAAAAGTTTGTATCGGAAGAGATAATTAGCGACAGAATGCAAATACGTCCAGTTAAACCACCCACTTGACTCTGGCGAAAATCTCGATTGATAAAGTCCAGATGACATTCGGTTGAGATAGAAATTAAAGGACCACACTATGGTTCGTAGAGGTCTGCTCGGGGAAGAAAAGGAAAGAAGAAAAAAGAAAAAAAGGAAGATAATTTTTTTTTTACCTTTGAGCGATAGTTGCAAACACCCACGCTGCTGAGCGTTCATTGGCTAAATGGTGGCGTGAGCGGTAGGCGAAGGTAAACATGTGAGAAAGGAGGGGAGGCCTGTTGACGCCCCCTGAAGGGATTGGTATGAGATACCAATATGAGAAAGGAAGAATTTGGGAGGACGATTCCCTTAAAGTAGAAAGTAACGGACTTCCAAAAATGGAAAGTAATAAATTTTCCTGACCGAAAACAAAGAAAATCCTTATTGTGAATTTAGAATTATCAAGGAACCTCAAGCCCACCCCGGTTTTGGTCGGCTTCCATATAAGCAGAGTCGCAGCGAGTGGACGGCAGTTGGGGTTGAAGATACAGGCAAGCAGTTGAGTTGGAGAGAGAGACGCAGAATTGAGCTGTGAGCTCTGAGACCCGCCTCGCAGAAAGCTGACTGAGATCCATGCGTCACGAACTCAAATTCTAACCAAGAACAATTTATTTTTGAAGAACGACTTAGACTCACACCACCAAAACAAGTTTTACGAATATCGCCTGAAGATACACCAAAAAACAGTGTCTTAAAAAAACATCTTAAGATGTTAATACTCGCCTAACAAACGCAAAGTGTCACGTATCCATATTAGCGGTTTGGGAGAAAGACGCTGTCCTGTATTCAGCAACCAGATATAAAATTTTGTTATTCTTTTTTAACACATTTGAACTTTTCGAGTTGTTCCTTTATTTTCTTTTACATATACTTGTGCGATATTACCCTTGTTCGGACTCGATTTGCATTGCGGCCCGGCGACTGATTGATTTCGTCTACCTAAGATCAAATCACAACGTGGGTAGGTTAGACTAGAAATCAAAGCAGTTACTTCGGTAACCAGACGTTGGAGGCGAGCTGGGAACGACAAGGCTGATACCGAATCTAACCAGATTCCCATCCGAATCCGCAAAGGGTTAGAATGTCACGTTTGGTGCCGCGACCAATACCAAGTCACATTGGTCGTCACAGGACAGGACGGCAACGGGGCAGACAGCACGGGGTGACGTCACACTAGTTGATCACTATCACGACCGATTCATCCAATACAATTTATCCAATTACCACAACTCATCCATCATCATTCAATGTATACCACAATGCCACATATTTATTGAGGACCTACAAAACTCCCTATGATATAATAATCTCATGAAAGTTCATAATGTCTTTTTTTTCCCACAAAAATATATAAAAATTTCACGAATCATGAAATAAGGGAGAGGGGATGAACCCAGAAAAGTAACAAAAGACTGTAACAAAACAAACTAAAATAAAACAAATGTTAATAAGAACCGTCCACCCATCAAAATGATAAAAGTGTTTGCTGTATTCTGCACATAGACAGAATCAAGACGCACGCTCACTAATGGAGAGGAAAGGGTAAAAATAAATGCTGGACTGGGAAAATTAATGTCTAACCCAACCGAGATGAGAAAAAAGGGGACAAAAACAAACTGGACAGTTACGAATCTCGACATACATCGTAACAAAAGAAGATGCCAGCCGGGGACAACACTTATTCACATTAACGAGGAAAACAAATAGTGTCTAACTTAATTAGGGTGGGGTCGCAGGAAACCACCCCTTGTGAACAAGAGGATTTAGAAAAGGAACTAAAGAATAGCCCGTTTCACAAGAAACCAAGCTTGCTGTTTTGACCCACCTTTCGCTGAAATCTGTCAACACTAAACGCTTTCTGTCAGTTCTGATCTCCACTTATAGCTAATACTGAAAGAATCCGACCAGAGCCTGATGAGATTAGCTTTCGCATCGTCCAAATCACCATTCGAGCCACGGCTAGCAGGGTTAGGGTTCCTTTCGTTTCTCCCCAGAATATGGCGGCGACGTATTATCGCACACGACAGTGGTAGAAGGCGTGCGAAACCGTTTCTTCTAATCCAAGGTCAAACTGATGACAGTCGAGCAAATCCGCCCAGCACCATCTGAAGATCTTGTCATTGAGAGATAGCACGTTCCGAATAAATCTAAACAGCGTTACTGAGGTAATTCGCCACTAACGCCCAAGAGGGCAATTCGGCCGCCAACAAGCCGAACCGCCCAGTGTGTATCCTTCGCGACCCCCTCCACTAATTCATGATACAAGACCCTCCGAAGCTGTGAGAGGTCAGGGTTAAGGTTAACCCTAACCCTAACCCTGCAAACGCTCCGTCAGGAACTTGGCCAAAATCTTTAACTGTGTTTAGCAGTTATGGGCCTGTAATTATCTAATTCCTGCCCACGATCCTTGTCCTTTTTCAACAGCGTGATCACACGCATGATGATCAGACTAGAGATGGACTCCTGCCGGAACCAGTTATTGAACACGACAACTAAAATCGGCACAAATATGTGCGACATATACATTCATACAATTCATAGGGCAAATCATCAAATGGGCAGGAATTAGATGATTACAGGCCCATAACTCTGCTAAACACAGAGTTAAAAATTTGGGCCAAGATCCTGACGGTGCGTTTGCAGTCAGTTGTCGAGATTCTGTTGGGAGCCGAACAATTCAGAGCAACCTGCATCTGTTTCGCACGATCATAGAGAGCGTAGAAGACGACAAGCGAGCAGCGATGATCAATTTAGATCAGTCCAATGCATTTGACGGGGTGGACCATCAATATCTGTCTTCTGTCCTGCAGACCGCCGGATTCTCACCCGACTTCTGCAAGTGGATCAGCCTCCTGTCTCGCCTTCTGAGTCCTGTATTACAGGTGAACGGGAAGCGGTCAAGCACTTTTGCGCTGACTCAGTCGGTCCGACAGGGTTGTCCACTGTCGCCCTTACTTTACATTTTGTAGTTGGAGCCCCTCCTTCGCCGGCTAAGGGACAGGGCGTGCAGTCCGGCCCTACGCGAAATCGCCGTTTTCCCTGGTAGGCCTCGTGCAGGGTTTCTGCGTACGCTGATGACGTATCCATTTTTGTATTGTGCCGTCACGACATTGATCTGGTACAGAAGGCGCTTGAATAGTACGCGAAGGTGACAGTGGCCAAGATTAAACGTAACAAGTCTTCCGGCTTGCGATTAGGTGCCTGGAAGAGGGTCGCGCTTCCGAGACCCTTTGGTTGGATTGATGGACCCATCCGCATTCTTGGAGTGTGGTTCGAGCCCCGACTCCAGCTGAATAAAAATTGATCTGAAGTAGAGGCAAAGGTCGGAGCGTCGGTCCGAACTTGGCTCCGAAGGAGGTTGTCCTTAGGGCTGAGACGTGTGCCACTTACATCTTGCCCCTCATCCTTTACTGGTTAGCTGTACTTCCTCTTTGCAGGACCCGTATGTAGGCGATCGAGTGTTTGTGGGCTGGTCTCAAAGAAGCCTGTTATCAGCGTCCGTGTCATGGGGGGTTGGGATTGCTACACCTGGCGAGTCATCGCAACCCCTCAAGGTTGGCTTTCCTACATCGCGTTGTGGCGACGGGCTGGGGTTAACCCCGCCTTCTCTAGCCTTATCATCACTCCTCCCATTTCTTGGGGTAAGCGCCGTCGCGATCGTGGAAAGTTGTCGAGTTTCCTCAGCGAGTGTCGATCGGTCTTGAAGGTCCTTCCTCGGTCCAGTGACCTTTCTCGGCCTCGGAGACTATTTTATCGTGAATAAGTGGAGGGGGTGGCGAAGACTCCTCTATGTGACCGGTTCGACTTGTCGGCATCAGAGTTGTGCTCTTTTTGGTCTTGGACGCCAGCGTCGGATTAGCTGGCGATTGATTCGGAACGTGCTACCACGCAATGACGTAACCTTTAGATGGGGCAAGGCAGATTTCTCAACTAAGGTGCTCCCTTTCTGGGATTATATCGGCGAGTTGACGGCTCGTATCATTCCAGGTCAGTTCGTGTCCATCGATCTCGCATAGACGTGTGACAATGTGTCGCCCCCGTTCTCCGGGGTAAAACGTGCTTTTTACGTTGCTAGCCATGGCTAGAATGGTGGTGTGGACGTCGCGAAAGGTGGGAATCTTGCGAGATGAACGTTATTCGCATCAGGATCTAGTTGTTTTCTTTAAGCATCAGCTTAGAGTAAAAATCAGATCTGATAAAAATTGTTTGATTTCGACAGACTTGAGCGAAAGGTTGGTGACTGAGGCGGGCCTGGTTTGTGTGGACGGGGCTAGCCTTGATTTTCTCTTTTGTCCCCTTGATGTAACGAGGCGGTGTCCTGTGAATCTTCTCCTGGTTAAGTTAGACAATATTTCGTTTTCCTAGTTAATACGAATAAGTGTTGACCCCGGCCTGTTCCCGGCATTCTCCTTTGTTATGACCCATGATGAGATTCCCAACCTCCACAATTTGTTTTTGCCCCTCATTTTTTTCATCCCGATGATTTTCCCATTCCGTCATTTACTTTTACCCTTCCCACTCCATTTATGAGTGTCTACTTGATTCTGTCTGCCAGCAGAATACAGCAGCTACTCTTATTATTTTGAGGGGTGGATAGGCCCTACTAACATTATTTCGTTTTAGTTTTATCTTTGTGTTACACTTTTAGTTTGTTTTCTGGGATCATCTTTCCCTCTACCCCATTATTTCATGAATCATGAAATTTTTATATATCTTGGACTTTCACCAAATTCTTATGTCGTGGGGTGTTTTGTAGGTCCCCTATGAATATGCGCTATTGTGATATATGCAGGATTGAGTGGTGATGGATATGTTCTTGTGGTGTATGTAATGAATGAATGGGTCGTGAGTCGGATTAACTAGGACTAGGATAGCTAATGAAGAACAACCTCGCCCTATTTTCCTCTCGGTCTTGTGCCACAATTTTGTATATTTAGAAAATAAATCTCGAGTAGCGACTACTGGTTGCCGTGCTGCTCTAGTACAAGAAAGTTGACATCTACTTATCGTGCTGCAGAAATAAAAAAATGCAAAAAAGTTCAAAGATAACAGAAATATAGATACTCCATGAAATCGCTAAAAAAGAGCATAGCATGATGAAAAAGGCGCCAAACTTGACGAAAACAAAATTTTATCGCTAAAATGTTTATGTTATTATTAAGTGGAAAGAAAAAAGTATTTTTTAATTATTTTTTAATTTTTTTCCTTCTTTGCAGAACATTCTAACTTTTGATTAAATAAAACGTTTCTCTTTGTATCAGCGGAACTACTAAATAACGTAAAAATTAAGCGCGTTTTTTTTTTTGTTTTTTTTTTGTTTTTTTGTAAGACAGACATTAATTTGGAAAATTTTGCAAAAATAAAAATAATTGTCGGATTTTAATGAAACTTTCAGAAACTATTCACAAATGATGGAAATTATTATAAATATGTTTTGCTTATATTTCCGTACACGAAAATAATAAAAAGTTACGTTATTTGAGTTCTTCCCCTCTGTTACGGCCTTTATTTTTGCGAATTGTTCATGCGAAACACGCGTGGAGAAGTTAATAAAAATTTCATAAGAAAGGTACCTATATAAATAAATCGACAAGCTTTCCTGTGATCCGGAAGATTACAGTTACGTACCTATTTTAGATCATTTTTCTGACAAAACAATGACGGATGTACAGTATAAAATACGACACATTAGACTAATTCGTCTTTTTGTACATGGGAATTCTGGCAGAGATATAAGATTTTTACGGTAAAAAAAAAAAAAAAAACACTACAAAAAATAATTCAAATGTTTCAGGGATCATTAATTTATATGGACACACAACAAAGATGGACGACACGAATCGGCTTTTAAAAAGTACGAAAAATTTATTCTTAACACACAAAAAATAAATTAACTACTTTCAAAACAAACAAAATGTTGGCCGGCTAATTTGCATTTTGCAGTATAAGCACCAAAAGCCCCGGCAATGAAAATGTAGCATTCTGGTGTGAAATTGCCTGAATATTTCGAAAATGACACTAAAACATTGTGCTCGATTACCGTTTAGAAGTTACTGGCTTTGTTTACATACGTTTGTCTCGAGTACTGATGCGGTGCAGAAGCTTCGCTTGTGTTGATTACTGCGCAATGCGCGAAGTTTGAAATGAATGCATGAAATTTTAAACGTAACCCAACAGGAAAAAAAAAAAACGAAAAATAAATAAAATCAAAATTACGTGCCTGAAAGTCTAAAAAAATGAAGTTCTTTTTCTTCAACGATGTTTTTTTTTTTTTAATTTTAAAAGTAAGAAAAACCATATTTATTTAGAAAAGCTTTCTATTGTTATATTTACAATTTAATATTAAAAAAAAAAAAAAGCTTCAGTTCCACAAAGAAACAATACTTCTAATCGGAAAAAAGCCGGGAGCTTTTGCTGTTTATACTGTCGAAGTTAGCTCCTCCTTAATTCCCTAATTGTTCTCTAGGGGTCGCTCTCCCTACACTATATATACTGGGCGACTTCTTGTCTCGTTCTCTTTTCACTTTGAATTTTTAGTTTCCTTTTTCTATAATCTTAGCTAGGGTATGCTCATTGGCCCCTTTTATTTCTGTCCCTATTTTTTTTTAAGTTTAATTCTCCATCCCCTCCCTCGTTAGGTGGTCAGTAATGTCAGTTCTCTGGTAAATGCAGGGCGCCTTTCGTTTCGCGTGTGTGTTTTTCGTATTTGTTGTTATGTCAAAATGAGTGCGTGTCTGTGTGAGTGCTTGGGATGGATGAATGTTTTCTATATTTTAGAATTTCGCATCGATTTCGTCCAGTTAACTGATATTTCTACCACACTTAAGGTTTGTGGGGGTGTTATTACTAACATGATTTTGTTTAGTTGCATGTAAATAATTTATAACCATATTGTATATAATCATTGGGGATTTTTTAACTTGTTTTTATTCCCCACCCCCCACAGACAACGATTTGTACATATGGGGATGTAGTAAGAAAGGTAAATATGAATGTATTGTTTTGGTGGTAGGGATATTGTATCGTTTGATTGGGTCAGTGGTTGTGGCTAGCTAAATTTAAAAAATTAAGACAAATGATGACCGTCCTTTCCCCCACCCACTATTTTTAGGCCTTGTGCCACATTTTCTGTATTTTACAGAAATAAATATTCTTTTCACTTTGCTTTGGTACTTAGTTGGAGTTTGCTTCGGTAATTAGTTGGAGATTCGTCTCCAGCTAAGCTGGTCGAACCAGTGACGTAGCTAAGTAGGGGCGAGGGGGCGGACCGCCCCGGGTGCCAGCACAGGAGGGTTGACACAATGTCACCCCCAACAAAATTTTTCAACCAGGTTAAGGTGCCAAAAATAGTCTGAAAACAGTGGTGGAGACACGGTTTCGCAGGCGGGCATATGACCCCCAGAAATAATTTATGACCCCCCCAGTTTTGTCCCCCCGTCAGAAATTTTCTAATAAATTGTCGGGAAATTTGTGAGTAGGAAAAATAGCAATGTTTTCAGCTTTCATGTGTTTCAGTTGCTACAATCTTGGTTACTAACAAGAGACATTGTTGTATCGGATGATATGGTGTTTTAACTCTGCATCATTAATAACAACAAAAAGTGAAATACGAAACCAAAAGTGCAACAATTTCAGTCTTGCCTGTGTATCAATTCGCTGAGATACAATTTTCCATTGAGTGAGCGATGTACTTTTGAATAGATCTACTAGTGTTGGGACGATTAATCGGAATCGAGAAACGGAAAAATCGAAACTTTTGTGGGTATCGGAATCGGAAAAATGTGTGCCTATTTTCCGATTCCAAAAACGATTCTTTTAAATTTTTAATTTAATTTTCCATTATTGGTACTAATGATATTATTTTATTTATTGTTTTTAAATTATCACTAAAACTAAAATCATAATAACATCAAAATACGATGTAAATTTATTTTACTTGTATAAAGAAAAACAAAAAATAAACTTTGCATAAATTCTCTAGGTAACCTTTAAAAGAATGCAGTTGATTTACAATGTTCCGAAAAATGCTTAAAATTAAATAGAACATTTTGTCAAGAAAAATACTTTCAAACATCATTGATAATTAAATGGTACCCAGAAAATGATGCAACGGAAAATTGGACACCGGAATATTAGCAACAGAAAATTACGTCAACCATGAGCTAGTCGAGACTGTCGGATCTGGCTATGCTGTCCATTGAAAACGAGCTTACAAGACAAACAGATTTTGACGATGTCATTGACCAGTTTGCCACAATGAAAACAAGAAAACATTCATTCTAAGACCATAGTATCGAATGTCATTCTTTTGTGTATTGCCGTGTTTTGGATTTAGTTGTTCTGAAAGTGAACAGTTGCATTTTAAAAATCTTTTGATTTGAACTGATTATTTTGTAATGTGGTATTGGATTTTGTCTTGGATCATACATGTAAAACGTACCAGTCAGTAGAGTAAAGTAGAGGTAGAGCATGTATGAAAATTTAGCTACAGCTAACCATTCAGCATAGGGTGAATCGGGGTCATTGGGGTGACATTTGAGCGGACCGCCCCGGGTGATGTTTACTCTAGCTACGCCACTGGGTCGAACTCTCTGCTTTCGGGCGGAGAGGAACCTAGACGAGGCTATACCGAAGGGCAGAGTCTCATCTGCGGTGGTAGTCAGCTACTCGACCCCGTTTTTTACGGGGTCTACGGGGAATTTTTTGCCCGATCCTCCGGGCTCGGTTTTACCCCGCATTAAGTAACGGCCTTGTGCCACATCCTACCTCGCGTGGGGGGAGGAGGTAAATAAACTTTTCACTTTGCATTTCAGCGGACACATTGAAAAATGTGATCTCTCACAAAATCTGCGTTTTCGCCCACTTGCTATGAAACGCTATGAAACACACATACACGTACTTACGAACATTCACCAATATACAAACACTTTACGTTCACACACAAACACAGATGTTGATGTCTTTGTCACTTTTTGTTGTTTAATACATATATTTGTTGATATATATATATATATATATATATATATATATATATATATATATATATATATATATATATATATCGGTTTGTTTTCTTTACATCTTCGGTTGGACTCAACCGTATTGTTCTTGTAGTTGAACCTTCTAGCAGGAATAAACAGCACGTGTCCCTAATTCAACAACAGTCAGCCCCCCCGGTCCTCTACAATACTGCAAATTAACCTGATGGCCAATAAATTATCAATGAAAATGAAATATGCCTTTTTTTACAATTAAAATTATAATGCTGCAGAAGAAGACGGTCCTCAGGAAAGAAAACTAAAAAGTGAAAAAAACGGAGTTATCGACAATAAAAGTTTGGACTCATTCGCATTACAGCACGGCAGCCATTACTGACGTTGTTTGTTCTCAATCGGTGAAAACCAATTATTTTCGACAATTCGGTGAATAATTCAGATTCGAATTGGCATCCTTTGTCTGTAACAACATGGAGTGGAGCACCGAATCTAGAGATCCATAAGTCGAAAGCTATTGATACAAATTTCGCTATGATCTCCGATATTGGGCATGATTCAACCCATCAATACACGTTCAATTCCTGTCAATACACGTTAAAATATAACGGTAGGGTGAAAAATAAGGATCAGTAGGGTTTTTTACTAGCGGTAAGGGCCCAGCAATATCAACATGTACCGTCTGGAAACGGCCGGAGGGCAACTCGAACGGTTGCACTGCACTTTTTGATGTATTGTCATTTTCGCTTGCTGGCAATGTTGGAATTCTTTCCACCATGTCTTTATTGACTTGTCCATCTTGGGCCAACACTATCTTGATTTTATGACTTTTATAAAGGCTGTTGTCCTAATTATGTAGACTGTCAAATACCGATTTCCTTAGCTTTTTTGTCAAAAAAGGTTGTGGAAAAGGTAATGGCACGTCACATAGTACTACTTCGTTTTTGTTCACAGTGTTGGGTTTCAGACGATCACAGAAAGTTTTGATTTCATCATCAGTATTTTGGTGGGTCACTATTTCTTATAAATCGCAAACATCAATACTGATTGCATTTGCAAGTCGTGACAAATAATTGGCCACTATATTTTGTGAGCCTTTTATGTAAGATATATCGTTAACGTTCTCGCTAATGAAAGTGAGGTGACGTTGTTGTCTATCGGACTTTAATGAAGACTGACTTTTAAAAGCACTGCAAAGTGGTTTATTGTCAGTCATTAATAGCACATTTCTTCCATCCACAAAATGCTTAAAATGTAACACCGATAAGTATGCAGCTAATAGTTCTTTGTCAAACATGGAATACTTTCATTGAGTTTGTGATAATTTTTTGAAAAGGAACCCATAAGAATAGGTTGATTATTAATCATTTGTTGAAGTGCTGGTCTTACGACATAATTTGAAGTATCTGTCACTAGCTGATAGTAAGTAGCTTTCGAGTCGGGGAAAGCAAAAGCGTTTGCACTTGTTAAATTGTTCTTTATATTTTCAAAAGATTTAATTTCTTCTTTAGTAAGCGTTATTATTTGAAATTTTTGTTCAAGACGCATTCATTCCGTCAGCGGTAATATTATGTTGCTGAAGTTTTCTATAGAAATTCGCCATTCCGATAAATCTACATAGCGATTTAGAATTGTTTGGTTAATGAAATTGTGTTAGTTCGTCAATATTTTTAGTCATGGATTTAAGTCCATCAGCTGAGATGTGAAATCCTAGAAACTCGAGCTCGCTGACAGCTGTTATAAAATAAAATAAGACATATCTCGGCTGATTTGCAGGCAAATAAACTAACATACTCAAGAACGAGAGCCGGATGTGAACGGGACAAGGCCCCGTCACAAAATGACCATTATCGTCAGGATCATTCTCCTCCACATCCCTCTGGGACACATAATTCAGCAAATAACTCCATATCAAAACAAATGCCAATAAGAAGAACACGAGGACAACTTCCCACACGCTTCAGAGACTTTATCATGAATTAATCACCCAAATATACACGAATAACGCTCACTGTAAATCAGACCGAGAACTGGGGAAGCCTTGTTATAAAATCAAATAAGACATATCTCGGCTGATTTGTAGGCAAATAAACTAACATACTCAAGAGCGAGAGCCGGATGAGAACGGGACAAGGCCCGTCACAAAAATGACCATTATCGTCGTTTGCGCATAGGCCCGATGCACGAGTCCCGGTCGAAAAATAAAATAATATTTTAAAGTGTTTCTATTTTTGACCAATAAAAATGCTTCCCTACTAATTATACTCGCGTCGTTTTTCGAGCTTGTTAAGGCATAAAAAATGCCATAAAAGGGGTCACACGGGGAAGTACTAGCAGTCAACAGGAGGCCAAGGAAGAGATCTGTCACGGTCAGTCTGGGAAGTCAGCAGCAGCAGTCAGCAGGGGGAGCGCCACGCCAACCAGTGAGAACTACTATGAGAGATCAACCCAGATCGGCAGCCCGCTTATGAACTATACCACAAGCTAGCTGCCCCAAACCCACACGTTCCTATTGAAATAAATCACGTAATTCTATTTCTGCTGTTGTCTTATTTCTTTCTTGCAACCATACGCTTGTCTATAACACAGCAAATGTGCACTTCGAAAGAGAGATTTTAAAGTCATATTCATTGAGTTTCCGTAATATTTCCTCAAGGCGTTTAGAATGAAGAAGGAAATTACTGGAAAGTAATGACTATATTCGTCATCCGAGAAAATAAGAATGTAAGTGAACGTACATTTGACGTCACAAAAAATATTAGTCATCATCCTTTGGAGGGTACTGGATACGTTTCGCAAGCCGAAAGGCATATAATTGTACTTGTATAATCCGAAAGGTGTGGTTATCGCTGTTTTACATATGTCATCGGGGTGTACTGGTATTTAGTGACATGCCGATGACAGATCGATTTTCGAGAACATTTTTTTTGTTATGCAATTTAGACGACAGAAATTTTATATTTGGAATCGGGTAGCGATCAGGTTTTGTTATCGAATTCAATAATCTGTAATCAAATACGGGTCGGTAAGTTCCATCATGTTTAGGTACCATGAGGGGAAATTATTCCAGTTTTTTGAAGTTTCCGAAATTCCTCAATCGCTATATCGTATTTTTGTGGAGATAATTGTCTAGCCTTTGAGAAAGAAGGAGGATTGTTTCCAGTTTCAATCCTGTGAAATACCTTGGGTTTGCTAGTGTTGAGATCTCGATGTGGAGAGATTGAATTTGGATATTTCTTTATGATATTTTTTTTACTGTTTTCTGGATAAACATCAATGTTCATAATCGTAGACGATGGTTGTGCTTTAGAATGTCTACTTGTTGTTTTATCGATTAGCTTACTATTGGTGCAATCAACCAATAGTTGAAAGTGACTCAAGAAATCATACTCTAGGAGAGGTTTGGTCATTGCTGCAACGAAAAAGATCCCTTCTGAGGTTATTCAATGCTAATGTGATTACAGCTTGACCGGCGCATTCAATTTCTATTCCGTTGGGTGCTACTATAGAAATGTTGGTCGAGTAAAAAAGTACTGTTTTGGTATTACTGATACAGCAGCTCCTGTGTCTACAACAAAATTCACTATACTCGCCCCTAACCGTGTGGCTACTTCAAGTAGCGGCAACTATGCAGAAACTATCATGTTTCGCCGAATTAGTTTCCCTGATTTATATTTGATACAGGCGAACTGTGTTGTTTGCACATTTTGTTTGTTAGGCTGTAGTGGATCTAAGAAGGCTGCGTGAATATTTAAGATTATGCCGTAAACAAAATATCCAATATCCACAAACATAAATTATAAGAAATGGCCAAATTGTAACGATATTCAATCACGACAAAAAATACATGTTTGAAACAACAGATTAAATTTTATATCTACAGTAAACTTACCTATCCGGTGGGGTAGGAAAAGGACGGTGGTCAATTGCTTATTACACACCAGTAGTCAGCATTTTTACTTTTTGAAAAAATAATTAAATGGCTAAATAGTCCCCGATAAGATGTTAAAAAGTGGATTTTCAAGTTAAAACCCACTTAAAACAAGCTAACAGACGATTTAATCAAATTGTACTGGACATTAAGACGGAGAAGGAGAAGCAACTTCCTTTGCCTGTATTAATTGATAGCGAATTTGATATCTTAAAAATTGATGAATTAGATTCAAATGAGAAAAATCTAATCAATTTGAACAAAAGATTATCCTTTTCAAGAAATAAACATGGCCAAGTCGATATCTTAGGATTAATAGGTGTCGACATATTCATGCATTCTACCAAACTCGTTAAATGGATGAGGGGCTTAGCATGGGAGTTACCGAGTTATATAGCGCCATTTGGAGAGATTTAATTATTTTCTATATGATCATCAGATAAAACCAGTAAATTCTAAGACTTCAGATAGTCAAAACAATTATCATATTATTGTAAAGGAGTTAGACAAATGTTCTGAGCGAGAAGTACATTTTGTATTAAATCCAAAAGACACCTACACTAATAACATACCTGATACCTTTGATATGTCTCTAGTAGAAACAAATTTAGAGCACATGTTAGAGGTAGATTCAGCTATCACGGAAGTAGATATTAGTTCATATGACAGAAAAAATAGAGGAATTCAAGGAATCTATTGAATTAAAAACGATGAATATTATGTGGATCTGCCGTGGTATAAGGACAAAATCATTTTTGTTTCATCTAATTATAAAGTGGCCCTAGCTGTACTTCAATAAACAGTGCAGTCTCTTGAACGTAAATATCTACATAAAAATTATAACGAAGTATTCTTTCAGCAAGAAAAATAAAGTGTTATAAAAAGAATACACATACCATCAGAAGAGTTTAAAAAATATGCTTGGATTCCACATAGACCTGTGTTCAAAATGGAATCTCAAGCTACAACAAAAACTTAGACCGGTTTTCAATTGTTCACTGAAAACGGAGGACAAATGTTTCTTAAACGAGTTTGCCTATTCAGGAATAAACATGATCAATAATATGATCATATTATTGCTAAAAGCAAACACGTATATTATGTTAGGTGACACAAGGAAAGCCTTTCAAATTATTAAACTTAAAATGGAAGAAGACAAGCACAAATTCTGTTTCTTCATAAAAAATGGAGACGGACTGTTGTCATTAGATATAACAACTTCATTTTCGGATTTACCACAAGGCCATTTATTCTTAACTACATTTTTAAATATTATTTAGAGAAGTACCAGCTTGATGCATTGAACTTTATATGTTAACTAAATGGTTGCATATGAAAGTACATTTAACTAGGCATGTTTCTTCCTTGTTGGGAATATATGAGAAATAAGATATTATATGATTATTTGCCCTTGGCAGTTTTAATGATAGCCAAGCAGCTTACAGCTGCTGATTGGCGCACTTTTCTACCTTTTTTGAACACACTTTATGACTTCGGAATGACCACATACTAAACGGGTGAAAACCACACCTTTATCACCACAGAGTCCGTAGATGGCGAGAACATCAACTCACCATTAGCAGATAAACTTGCAAAGAATACAAAAACGGGTGAATGAAAGTTTGCATATAGAGATATTGAAATGAGTGGACAAGACAGGTTTTCCTTAACAAGGATTTAATTAACAAAACATTCCTTGACTGTGCGATTCGTCAACTGAAGAATGCAAGTAAGGGAGGTAATTACAATAACAAAATGCCAAGGGCAGATAAGTATAGTACATTTTCCCCCTCCCTTTTTTTTTTTTTTCACAGTTCATCATACCTCTTTGGCTTACGAATTTCCCGTTGGGATCGTCTGGGTATATCAGGAGTTCTTGACATTACCTGAGGGGGAGTAATATTTAGATCACTTGGAGAAGATACAATTTCTGGGTTAACGATAGTTTGTGAATCGTTACTATCTACTTCTTTTTCCTTGAGATTTTCATTAGTGGGTGTAGAATCATTTAGATCTTTCTGGATGTTATCATCTACGACATCCCCACTTTGTAATGAGATCCTTGCTGGTGCTAGGTCACTTACAGAGACTGTAGATTCACGACCATTGGTAAATCTTATGTGTGCATATTGGGGGTTTGCTTCGAGAAATTCTACTTCGTCAACCACTGGTTCGTACTTACTGGCTCGGACATGGCGACGCAAAAGAACAGGCCCTGGCGTAGATAGCCAAGTAGGTAAGGAGTGACCGCTGGGAGTTCGCCGTTGATAAAAAAGAGTCTTTCATGTGGTGTGGCATTAGTAGCGGTACAAAGAAGGGATCTTATAGAGTGTAGTACTTCAGGCAAAACTGTTTCCCACTGCGATTCCTTGGGATTTCTTGAGGCTAGGGCTAATAATGTGTGTTTCCATATAATTCCGTTATACCGTTCACACTGACCGTTTCCTTGGGGGTGATAAGGTGTTGTCCGGCTAGTAGCAATCCCGAGATTGGTGAGATATTCACGCACTTCCTTTGATAAGAAGGATGTACCCCTATCCGAATGGATATAGGACGGCATGCCAAATACTATGAATATTTGATTTAGACTTTGTATTACAGAGTCTGCATTTGTGCTTGTGCATGCGAAAGCAAAAGGGAAACGTGAGTACTCGTCTATAACCGTTAGTAGGTAACGATTTTTCGAAGTTGAAGGAAGGAGCCCCTTAAAGTCAATGCTGAGTCGTTCCATTGGTTGTGTTGCTTTGACTAGGCGTCCTGCTTCTGGTGTATAGAAGCGTGGTTTCCATCTAGCACATACTGTACATGCTGCACACACTCTCTTAACCTCTTCAATAGAGTACGGAAGATTCCTTACTTTAATAAAATGAGCCAACCTGTTTATACCCGGATGACAAAGATGTTCATGTATTTCATGCAATCTTCCCATGTTGTTGAGTGCATTGCACTGGGAACGCGAGAGCGTATCAGCTGGAATATTGTTTTTCCCTGGTCGGTACATGATGTCATACTCGTAACACCCTAATTCCATTCTCCATCTTTCGATCTTGCTGTTCTTGATCTTTCCATGCCTTCTTGCATCAAACATGAAATTCACAGCTTGTTGATCTGTGACTATCACAAAACGTCGGGCTGATAGGTAATGTGACTACTTTTTAACTGACTCTACTATTGCGCAAGCCTCCTTTTCTACGGAAGAATGTTTTTGTTCCGTAGTCGTAAGTGTGCGTGAAAAGAATGCCACTGGACGGTTTGCTTGATTGAGAGTAGCTGCAATAGCAGTATCAGAGGCATCGGTTTCTACTACGAGAGGTATCTTTTCGTCGACTGAGTGCAATAAGGCCTTTTCAATTTTCTCCTTGAAAATTTCGAATGTTTTTATCGATTCTGAATCAAGGGAGAATGAATTAGCTGCTATCAAGGGTCTAATTTTGTCAGAGAACTTGGGTATCCACTGGGAGTAGTAAGAGAATAATCCAAGCACTCGACGCAGAGAGGTTTTGTTCCGAGGAATAGGTAGCTCTCTTAATGGCCGTAGACGTTCTGCATCAGGTCTAAGTAAGCCCTGTGATATATTATAGCCGAAAAAAATCAATGGTTGCTTTAGAGAACACAGCCTTCACTTCATTGAGAGTGAGGTTATACTGTGTAGTAATCTTTTTAAATTTTTCTAAGTTCTCATCATAGTCTTGCTGATTTTTCCCAACTACAACAATGTTGTCTACATAGGCATACACTCCCGTTAGATTATTTTCCTTAATAATCTTGTATATTATCCTTTGGAAACATGCAACACCATTAGTCACCTCCGAAAGGAATTCTAAAATTGGTAAAGTTTACCGTTAGCTTCAAATGCTGTATATGTGGCACCATGCATACCTGACGAGCTGAAAAGAAATATTAATAGATATATGATTTGTTTTTTACGGTTTATCAACCATTTAATAATTATTTAGGGCCGAAAAATATTTTGGGTTTTAAGAATAATTCTTTCTTTACATTCAAGCGATCTGGAAGAAGGAAAGAGAAAACGAAGAAGAAAGAAAGAAAAAATAATACGAAAACAGGTCATAGGCGAGCACACACTCGCACGGCTGACAGATAATAGGTGTCGAAAAATATTCAGGTCAAGCATCTGACCGAGATCCGCGGAAAATGGAAGTTATTATCAATTGGTTGTCACCCAAGGGAAAAGAAAGAAAAGAAGAAACGAAGTTTAGGGACGAATGAAAATATTGATAAGTAACAAGTGGAAAGTGTGTCATTGGAATGATAGTAAAGGTCTAAGTGGGTGGGGAAGTGTATCTAAGGATATGAAGGCAAACCATTAATACGAAAACATAGACAGTCTCCAGAATTGGAAAAAGCCACACAAGATGATGTCGCTGAAAAATTTTTTTTTTGAGATAATAAAGGTTTTTATTATCGGACCTTCGGGCGGAGGAAAATGAAATATTTTTATTTCGTTCAAAAACGCCAACGGGTCTGAGAAATCCCTTCTTAGATCATATCCAATTAGCGATAAACTGCTTGACAAATACCACATGTTAAAAAGCCGAAGGTGTCATCTCAGTCGCTCATGATAAGGGCGATTTAAATTAATATTTTTGTTTTTTAAGCAAGGTGTTTCTTTCCCAAAACAAAGCCACGGATTGTCCACGCCCGACTAAAGACGTCATTGGCTAAATAAGATCACATGACACACGAAGGAGGAGGAAAGATACCCGACCAGGACCTCATTGGCCGAGAGCGGTCACGTGACTCACGAGGGGAATCGGTCGACGCCCCTGTCAGAAGTGTAAGTGTAAGGAGCCGATACGAAGAAGCGGGGAAGCGGGTATACGCCCCTCAGAGGCACAGTAAGGAAGTGGGAGTGAGAGTGAGTTACCGAAAATGGAAAATCCCTAACCAGAAATAAGAAGGGTGGATACGTATTTAGAATTATCGAAGAAACCCCTGGCGCCGACAGACCCACCCCAGTTTTGACTGCGTCAATAAAAGCGAAACCCCAACCGACAGAAATCAGTTTGAGTTTGAGCCGCGGACGGCGGGCCAGGTTTGTTCGCCCCTTTGCGGGCAAGAGAGGCCAGTTCGTTTGGCCTAAGTGAAGAAGTTCGTCCGACCCAAGCCGAAGAGAAGAAGTTAGTTCGCGCACCGACGGCGGAGATGAGTGACCAGTAATTCAGACTCTGAAGAGAAGAAGTTAGTTCGCGCACCAACGGCGGAGATGCGTGACCAGTAATTCAGACTCTGGAGAGAGGAAGAATTGAGCCGCGGACCCTGGCGAGAAGTTTTGAACCTTGGACGACAAGCAGAGATGAGCGCCCAGTGTTGAAACCGCGTCAAGATAGATGACCAAGATTCACGCACACTTCTGGACTCTTCTTCAACCAAGAACAAGTAGTTTGAAGAGCGACTTAGAATCAGACCACAGAAATAAGTTTTTTTCGACTTTCGTCCAAAGACACACCGAAACACAAATTTCTTAGAGAGCAGACAACTTGAAGCCTTAAAGTTGCCGAGTAAAAGCGTCGTGCCACCATCCACAGAACGGGTCGGGAAGTAGACATAGTCCTATGTACCGAGCAAATAGACATAAAAAGTTTGTTACCTTTTTCTTTGATACGTTGGACCTTGTGAGTTTTTATTTTCTTTTCTTTCATACATAATTGTGTGTTATCACCCCGTTAGACTCAACTTGCATTACGGCCCCAACCCTGTTTGATCTCGTCTGTCTAAGATCAATTCACAACGTGGGTAGGCAGACTGGAGATCAGTGCAGTTACCCTGGTAACCAGGCGTTGGAAGCGGGTTGGGAACGGCGAGGCTGGTATCAATCTAACCAAAGGGTTAGAACGTCACGTTTGGAGCAGCGAGGAGCGAGCAGCTGACGCCGCGGCAAAGACGTCACAGTTGGTGCTGTCCGTGACCAGGATATCAGAGCCTGGGGAGCACGTGACGTCACAATTGGCGCCGCGACCGGGATCGAACGACACAGTCGACGCTGCGACCGGGGGACGACGTCACATATAGGACTTATCCTCTTCTTTTATTGGTATCTGATGATATGCACTCTTCAGATCCAATGAGCTATAAATTTTAAATTTTGATATTTCCTGAGCTAAGTCATCCATTCTTGGTAATGGATAAGTATCTAATCTAGTAAACCTGTTAATTGTTCTACTATAATCGACTACTAGTCTCTTTCTTTGACGTTCATTTGTTACTATTAAGACCTGAGCCCTCCAAGGGGAAGTACTTTCCTCAATTACACCCTCTTTGATCATTTTCTCAATCTCAGTCTGTATGAAAAGTCTGTCACCCTCTCCCCATCTTTTAGATTTAGTTGTAATAGGTTTACAGTCTGGATCAATGTTGGAAAATAAAGATGGTGTGTCCACTAATGCAGAGGGTACACTACAGGAGATAGGATGAGAGATTACCAGATCTTTCTTAGGGCCGCCGAATGCAAAAGATATGGCGGAATGTTGGCCAAGAATAATATCAGAGCAGAGGTTGGGTAGAACTGAAAGTTTTACATCTGGATACCACTCACCTAGAAGGTTCAAGTCCACTGAACACTGTCCTTTGATAGCGGCTTTAAGTGATGATGACGCCATGGATATGTTACCAGCTGCAGGTTTTATATGTAGACTGTGTTTCCTCACATAACCGAGAGAGATGAAGGATCCTGAGCTCCCCGTATCCATTAGCGCTGTACCGGCGCCATTTTTCCCGACTAACACGTATAATTCAGTCTGTTTTAGGGATCCTAAGGAAGCAGATGTAGTATTCGATATCAACATTGTCGCGAGTCTGTGAGAGCATGTTGCAGCAGATGTCATTTTTGGGCTCGAACGACACATTTTTGAGAAATGGCCTTCTTTTTTACATTTAAAACAAGTAGCATTTCTTGCTGCACACACGCTTCTATTATTACGAGGTCCTCCACAGAAGAAACACATATACTTGGTGTTAGCCGAAGCTGCACAACAAGCATTAATGGGATCCGTTGACTGGATACTGGTACTGGTATTTTCCTGAGAAACTGTACCTACAATTGGTGTTTGAGTGTATGTGTATGCTTCTGAATTTTTCTGAGCTGCATGGAGCGCTCTAGCTTGGTCAATGGCTATATTTAAATGCAGTATTTTGTTTTCGAGTAGCTGTTGTCGAATAATGTTTGAATGTAAACCTGTGATAAATGCATCTCTAACACAGTCGTCGCGGTTTTGAACCGCATCAACAGACTTAAAGTTACATTCTTTCGCTAGTAACTGTAGTCTTTGTACGTATTCGTCGATATTTTCCTCCACTTTTTGGCCGCAAGTAGCAAGTAAATGCCGGGTGAAAACTTTGTTCGGGGGTTTTATGTACAGTTCTTTCAGATGGTTAACAGCAGTATCGAAAGTATTACACTCAGCAATATATTCATATACATCAGAAGAAACACAATTTATCAGAGTATCAAGTTTATCTAAGTCAGTATGGATGTTGGGGTCCATAATTTTGCGTAGAAACGACGAGAAGCTTCGTAACCAGTGATTAAAATTCTTACTTGACAATGGTGTATTAGGAGAGGTGTCCAAACGTTCCGGCTTCAAGTATTTCTCCATACTGTTGAATGTGTTTTGTTAATTAAATTGAAATGAGTTGACAAGACAGGTTTTTCTTAACAAGGATTTAATTAACAAAACATTCCTTGACTGTGCGATTCGTCAACTGAAGAATGCAAGGAAGGGAGGTAATTACAATAACAAAATGCCAAGGGCAGATAAGTATAGTACAGATATATTCCTTTTTTATGTATATGTGTACAGACTTCTAATGAAAGATTGCAAGAGACTTACATTTGAGTGGAGCTCTTTGTTGATTTAGTTTAATCATTATATATGCCTGCGTGCAGTCAAGTAAGCCTAGGTTGTTTATATTTGCATTAATGTATAAACAATTACATATAATTAACAACATATTTTATTGCCTTAGAAAACTAAATAGAAAATATACAAAAGGAGGGAATGAAGGTGTGTGTATTGTGTCCTTACGTATTTGAAAAGTATTATTAAAGATGTTGAAAGACTTACATTTCAGAAGAATCCTTTATTGGTTTGGCAGAATTATTTTATTTTTTTTATCATTTCACCTCAAGCAAGACGGCAATGCTCTTAGTATGTAGGCGGCTACAGGGAATTAAAGTGAAAAAGAAGACTGAGAAAAGGGAAGACTGATGAAAGGACAGAAGATGTACGGGATTCAAGAAGATAGAAGATGGCGACTGACTGACGATACATTTAAATTTTTGAAGATTGTAGCTACCAGGGAAGCAAAGAAACAGAAGAAAGTTCCACAGGTGGGAAGTACGACAAAGAAATTGTTCTCATTTCACTCCCCATTTCTAGGGATATCATGTGTAGTTCTTATTTTAGTACTGTTCACTTAGTGTTCACTCCATTCAAGCTGTTGTTGCTGTAACAAAAGAGAAGCTATGGTGAGTGCACTCAAGCATGACAAGCAGCAACAGGAAACATTTCTATATTTTACAAAGAATTCTTAGAAAAGGAATAAATTCCAGTGACCGGCAATTCTATGGATGGAAATCTCTTGTCGATGAAAGATGGCAGAGGAGAATATACAATTTTTTTCAAACTGACAGAAAGGCAACAAGAGCTCAAATAACGCATGTTTATAGAAAATGATTTCTCAATGCACAACACAACGAAAAGTGAAGCAGATGAGCAACAGCATCAGAAGAGCACGTCGGATGCGCCCCTGTCAGTATGTCATCAGTCTTCTTTGTAACCGCCTTTTCAAGCCTGCTAATAAATTAATAAATGACCCATCTAATCCTTACCATTCGATTAGAAATCATAACTTGAACCATACTCTGACTTTGTAACGGTCTGACTAATCACTAACAAACTATAAACAAGCAATGTTCAAAATAAAGAAATGCAATAAACAGTTAAACGGTATAAACCATATCTTTAAAAATATTTAACATAAAACCTAAGCGGTGGATATATTTTGACACGTCGAAGTTAAATTCAAAATAATTATATAACAATAATAAAACTTTGAGATTTTCATTGGCTGGTTTTAAAATTCTTAAGAATAAATAAACCTTTGAAACAAATATGAATTTTCGTCATTCTAAAATCCTATGAACAATCGATATTTAATAAACATAGTTTTGCACAGTACACGCGAAATAAATCTTCAACTATATTCGTCTTGTTGGGGATGCGCAGAATGAACTAAGATTTTTGCTATGGTGTTAGAATATATCAGAAGGAATTTTTGTCAGGTTGCGTGATCTTCTCTTGCATCCACAACAATAAATAATACTTAATATAAAACAAGGCAAAAAATGTATGCAATCCAAACAAACAAATTATATGCATTTATATACAATACAAATATTATATACAAAATATTATTACAAGATATTATATTGTTATGTTTGTTAGTGTATCAAGATTTTGTTTGTTTTTTTGGTGTCTTGGTGTATTTGTATTACACTACAGTCTTTCGTAATTAGTGTTTAAACACCGTTATGTTCGTGTTCTTTTTGTATTGTTTAGAATTGAGTCATTCAGAAGTAATCTACCCTTAACTGTAAGTATGAAATATGTTCAATATTTACTTAAATTGTAGTGAGCGTTAATAATTCACTTTGGATAAGTAAAGTCTTGCGAGTTGAAGTTCTTTGTATTCACAGAGTAATCTTCGAGTCGAGTTTGTGGGTGAGTCAGTTGTGGTTTTTTCGCGCGGGAAAATTATAATCGCAAGTTACGTGGATTAGATTAGCGCTTCTCTGTGTTCGCTGGACTGACTGATTTATCGTAGATGATCAAAGAGAATGTATAGTTTGAGATTCTTGAATGACGAAGAAGTTGAACGGAAAGATTTGTCGTCTCAATTCGTCGAGACGGGAGTAGTAGTCGTCATTTTTTAAGCTTGAGTGAGCGGTCGAAAAAATGGTCTGCTGCTGATCTGCCCAGGTCACACGTGTCACACGTGCTTTGTTTTTTTAAAGAGGTCATGATCACGTGGGTGGCTCCAAAACGATTTTGCGCCAAAACTTCGAACCAATCAGAGGGCTAGATTTACGAATGAAAGTTGGAATAGTGCATTACTCGAAGAAGGTAAGATTGGGCTAATAGACGAGCCCAATAGTCTAATCTACACAAAAGACATCTTAAAATATTTTTATTCAATTAATAAATGAGATTTTTCACCAGAAATTATGTATGTGTACCTTTTTATAGTGAATGTCCGAGTTGAAAGTGCTTACATCATTTCCTGAAATGAGGATTAATATGTTCCTCGGCGAAGTTAATCAGACGCATAGTTTGTGGTTTCAATTCCAAAGAATCGACACTTCGACTTCAATTATTAGGCACGAGTCAGCAAGACAGTGAAGATAGTTCGGTGGTAAGATATCGGCTCACACAGTCTATGATTGTAGGTTCGTACCAGGTTAATGGCTATGCTACATTCTTCTTGCAACAGACCATGCCAACATTAGGTTTATAAATCAATAAAAATCTGTTCGCCATTGGGCCGTTTCTTCTAGTGTAGCGGTATGTTTAAGAAGAAATGAACTTGCAGTTAGATATTCAGTTCTGGCAAGAATCCCATTCCAATGTTTAGTTGTACTACAGGAAATCATTTATTGGTGGGGAGGGTCTTTTCGGCGTTGGATTTGCCGTTTTTGGCAAATCCAACGCCGGCAACTACCCACCCGACAATCGACGTGCTCAAACTCGCAAGAAAAACAGGGGACGGCTTTTCTTTCAGCCCAACTCGTGACCTACTTTAAGTTGAGAATATTCTGCACGCGACATGTTGATAAATTTAAACCAGTCCAAGGCTTTCGATCTCGTTGACCGACTTCACACTTGAATTCGTCTTCTGAATGTGGACGGTTCATGTTAACTTCATTCCTACATTAGCTGTTTGAAGTATCAGCTTCAGGTGAATATTAGAGTCAGCTGATAAATTTTATTTTGTTCGAATTTGGACTTGGTGAGTCAAAACTTCACAATTACACAAGCCGAGAGAGGCAAACTTGAATTGAAAACAGGTCGGTATATATATATATATATATATTGAAAAAGAAAAGACTTACCTAGACAGCTCAAGGTAAGATACAGTGTTTCTGTCTTATTTAGGTCTCTGTAGAGTGGTTCATGCATTATTATTTTAGTTTTTAGTTTCAACACAATATTATACAATGTATTTTAAATGATTATAAATATTTAAATCATTCGGTATTTTATTATGTTTGAAACAATATATAGTGCACTAATTAAGTTAATTTATCTGTTTTCTAATAGTAGTGAATTTTCTTATTAGTGGCAATACGCATCAAAATTGTCATGTAGGTAAAATTCGAAAACTAACCTACTATATACATCAAAAAAATTACGATTGTAATTTACATTCGCACACCTAAACCCATAAAACTGCAAAGATGTGAGTTACAAGAGTTAATATACTTTTTTATTAAAATTTAATCATTGCGTACAACCAGAGCTGTGACTAGGTCCCCGATGAAGATCTACTCCTTCCACAGACACCCAGTCTCAGCTAAACCGCCATCTTGTAAAAGGAAACTACAACAACAACAAAAGAGGAGATCACTCCAAACAGACCTCCTTTTATCTATAGAAAAGAGGAGACAACTCAACAGTCTTAACTCAGATTAACATTGTTGGTGTCTTCTTGTGAAAACTAGAGTTCCTAAAAAAAAACAAGAAAAACAACAAAACAAAACAAAACAAAAACAACAAAAGCAATACAAATCTTAATTGCAACAAGTCTCTCAGAATTTCAGAAGCGGCTCCCATCTTCGTCAGACAATCTGCAACCTGTTCTCGGCCACTGATCCATTCAGTTTGAATTTCCTTCTTCACCATCATTTCTTTCAATCTGGCCACATCAACTCTCAGACGCCGGTCACTCACAAGATTTGATGAATTTAAAGTCTCTACCAGAGATGCATTGTCTGTTTTACAAAGAACTTCAAGCAATCTAGGTAGCCTGAAGCATGGCGGCTATCAATATACCAGCATCAGCTGCTTCAGCAAGCGCAAGAGTTTCGGAGGCTAATGGACTTTTTGTTCCACGCTCAAGTTTTTTTGATGACCAGCATATAGGAGCCATTCTGTTCATCTTGCCACAAACAAAGATGATAAAACCACCTTGTGAAGATCCATCCTCCAAACTAGTATAGGTGGCATCTGAATAACAAATAATATTCAGATCCGAAGGTTTCCCAAGCTGGGGAAAAGATATGGAACCTGTCCTTGATTTTAACTTTGTTAGTGACTTGTTTGCCTCGAAGAGCAACTTCACCTTTGGAGATTTTCCAATATTATTCATTCTACACACATCAAACGATACATCTGGTCGAGTCTGGGTGGATACCCACATCATTTGGCCTGCCAATCTCTTTAGCTCCGTCTTCTCATCGTGACTCAATTCATCACTTTTCCTTAATGATCTTCCTTTCTTTATGCCTATTGGGGATATCGCTGAGGCATATAGATTTTGATTATAATAATCCCATTTTTTGTTTGCTTAACATTCAATCCCAAAAATTTAAATGTTCCACTTTCATGCTTTCCAATTTTAAATATATTTTTCAATTCTCCGATCACATTTTTCTGAAATAGATCATTTCCACAGAATATGAAATCATCTACATGTATTGCCAGAATGCCTATCAAGTCACCAGTGGCATTGTGCCAAAGAAACAGTGCATTGTCGTATGCACTCTCCATTCCCTTCAAACGAGTTAACTCATGATTAATTCGCGTGTACCATGAACGAGGTGCATCATTTAAACCATAAATGCATCTTTTCAGCTTCCACACCTGTGATTCTGGACAAACATCAGATGGTGGTCTAAGGAATACTTCTCTTTCCAGCATATTACCTTGAAGAAATGCTGAGGTAAAATCAAGAGTCTCCACCTGCCACATCATAACCGAGGCCGTTAACAATACGAGACACATGGCCTCTCGGCTGAATGTTGGAGAATCTGTTTTTAAGTTATGAGAATCTTCTTCATAACCACGTGCAACAAGACGAGTCTTCATTATCTTTTTATCATTCATAATTTTTTCTGTTATCACCTATCTTGTTGATATACATTTTTGCCCCATGTCAGGCACACATTCATATACTTCATGAACTTTCATATTTTCCAATTCCTTTTTCTTTGCATCAATCACATCTTGTCCTTATTCTTGTTCAGAAGTAAGCAAAACTGCATGTTCCTGATTACTTATTCCCTCTGTTACATGAGAAAGTTTTCTCCATTGATCAACATGATCTCAATTGACACAAAAAGGATCTTCATTCTCTGCTTCTGGTTTTATATTTAGCCAATGGCTATATTTTCCCGTTGACTTTGGTTGTGTGCTCATAACCATTCCTTTCTTCCACTCATCACTCACTCTCAATTTATATTCTACAATTTCGTTTCTACTTGGTTTTATACTGTAATCTTTCACTTCCTTTCTATTGCTATTAGAATTGTTGCTATATTGTCCTTCATCTTCCTCCTCCAACACTTCATTCATCTCATTTGAAGAATTTGTATTTTTTTCATTCCTTGGACTTCACAATTCCTTGTCTACCTTCATCAAGTGACATGGATGCATCCTGAAAAATGCTCCTCCGTGTCTTATCAATACACATTGACCTTCTTTCCCCAGAACTTTAGCAGGACCACGCCATCCATTGTAGTTTTGTCTTCTATAGTAGACACGGTCACCTGTCACAAATCCGCATAAGTCTTTACATTATATCTCAAGACTCTCCGAATTCTTTCACTTGATTCGGCTTCCATGAAGCTTTTCCTCGCTGTATGGAGGGCATTTAGATTTATTCTAACCATATCAGTGGTTGTTGCAGTTTCCAATGCAGGTAACCGATCATTCAAAACTGATGGGGGTGTTAATATTTGACCCAAATACAAGCTCATTTGGATTATATCCAGAATGATTTTGAAGTGCATTTTTGGCACTAACAGCCCAAGCCAAAGCTATTTCTGGCTCACATTTTTCATCATCTGATGTTTTTTCCATTGCTTCAGCAATTATTAGATTATGACGTTCTACAGTACCATTGCTAAATGGACTTTCTGCAGCTGTCATGCATGTTTCAATATTCAATTTTTCGTTCATCTGTCGGTATCCCTCATTATTAAACTCTCCTCCATTATCACTTAAAAACCGTTTGGGAGCTCCAAAATAAGATATCCACATTAAAAATATGTTGCGAATAATTTCTTCGCTTTTCTTGGTCTTAATTAATCTGGCAGCAGAGTATCTATGTTGATATTCCTTTAAATCCAAACATACAGTGTCATTAAACCTGTTACCAAGAGCCAATCCTACAACTGGTCGAGGAGGGGGTCTTCTAAATCTTTGGCAAACTGAACAAGAATCACAAACATCTTTTATCTGATTCAGAAATTCCTTGTCATAAAATGCCTTACTACCTTTAACCAAAGCTATTATTTTTTCTTTCGATGCATGAGCAAACTGTCTGCGTAATTTCTCAGCCTTCCTCCTTTTTTTCCACTCGAGAACATCCTTTTAAAGTCTTACAATGTAAGACTATGCTTGGTGCATTTTTAACTTCCAAAAGTATATTAGTTAGTGGCAGACTATAATGTCCGGAAGTTGTTGTTTGCAATTTAATGTCTGCCAAAAATGCGACAGCTGTCGTTTTTAAAATTTAGTAGTATTCCTGCAGTTTTCATTGATTTGTGACTTAATAACAGGAGTATATCATTTTTGATGATGTCAGCCTCAATATAACCTCTGATACCTCTGATACCCCCTATTGTTACAGGAAACTTAACTGTTTTAATAGCTCTTACCTCCACTCCATCTCCAAAACAAAATATTCTGTTAGATCTAACAGTTTCCACCAACCGCTTATCTCGGTCATTTAATGTATCAAAGAATACATTAAACCAAATTTCTCCAGCAACAGTTCGTGAGCAAGCAGAGTCCAACACTGCCATACCCAATGTCTCTTTCACAAGTTTGGACATTTTTACATTGGAATAAGAGTCATTTATCAATGTTCGATAACATGAATCAACATTAAACAAAGTAAAGTTCACCTGGTCTGTATCCACCACAGTGGCGTAGCTAGAGTAAACGTCACCCGGGGCGGTCCGCTCAAATGTCACCCCAATGACCCCGATTCACCCTATGCTGAATGGTTAACTGTAGCTAAATTTTACATGCTCTGCATCTACTTTACTATACTGACCGGTACGTTACTGTTTGCATGTATGATCCAAGACAAAATCCAATACCACAAAATAATCAGTTCAAATCAAAAGATTTTTAAAATGCAACTGTTCACTTTCAGAACAACTAAAATTTTGATACCAACTAATGAATACGAATATCTGGATGAAGACTGTCACTTTGTAAGGTCATCTAACTACAACAAAGAGTTCTTTGAATTCTTTGATCTTGTCGCAGTGTGCCCAACCACCACTCCCACCTTTTCTTAAACAACCCCGGATATGCCTGCCGGTAGAGAAAGGTCACGACCCTTGTGTGCTAAAAATAGCAACGACATCCTTTCAAACTGACAGAAACACACAAAACTCAATTTTCGCCACTAAACAAAAATAAAAGACCTTTAATTTCGAACCGAAATTAATTTAAATACAGTCAACAAACACCGAACACACTTTTGACTGTAATTAATACGGCCCGAAATTAATTATATTCATTTACTTGTTTATCGTCACCGCTTCTCTTGTATGAACGGTCATATCTAGATCCCCGAGACTTCGCAGCGGTTTTTAGCCGGCCACAGAAGCAGCCCGGCCGTCGGGCTGGGTTGCGACCATGGCAAAGTCTAGTTTGGACCATATCAGGACTAGCTAAGACTAACTTGTACCAGAACTTGACTAAGCTTTGACCAGCTTGGACATGTTATGACCAAAACATTGACTAAGCCTTGACCAGCTTGGACATGTTATGATCAATCTTTGACCAGTGACCCTATGCGGAAACGGTTGGGTTTTCCCACGAAAAACGACTTTGTGTCACATCTTGACCCCGTGGGAGTCAAGTAATCCCACGAAAAAACGACCTTGTGTCAAATCTTGACCTCGTGGGAGTCAAGTAAATACCGCCGACCCACGGAAGCAGCCCGGCCTTCGGGCTGGGTTGCGACCCATGGCAAAGTCTAGTTTGGACCATATCAGGACCTGCTAAGACAAGCCAAGACCAGAACTTGACTAAGCCTTGACCAGCTTGAACATGTTATGACCAATCTTTGATCAGTGACCCCATGCGGAAACGCTTTATTCCCACTTTAAAAAACGACCTTGTGTCACATCTTGACCCTTTTTGAGTTAAAACGACCTAAATACCGCTGGCCAGGGAGCAGGAAGCCTTCCTGATTCGCGACTTTGACGCCCAGTCAAATCGACCAAGCCCAGCAGCTGACGGACCCAGCAGCAGTAGCAGCAGTTGTTCAAACAGTCCTTTTCAGGGCTAACTTCCCAGAAAGTCATTCGATTACCACTCTTCAAGGCTCCACTCACTTCACTCTTTGCTACTGCCTTCCCTCTGAGACGCCAGCTCACTCCTGCAGCTTCCAGATCACTCCTGCAGCTTCCAGATCACTCCTGCAGCCTCCAGCTCACTCCTGCAGCTTCCAGCACTCCTGCAGTTTCCAGCTCACCCCAACAGCTTCCAGCGGCCTCCAGCTCACCCCTGCGGCGCTCTACTGACGTCCCGCTACCTATTCCAGTGCCCACTGACGTCCAGCGCCCATTAACGTCCGGACACCGTTCCCGAACAAACGACCTCTGTCGTCTTACCATCCACCGTTCGCAAATAAAGACACGATTTCCATCGTCTACAACGGACCATCTGCGTTTGTCATCCTTCTTTGCTATTGCCATCTCCTTGCCTTTGTGTCCCCTATTTTAGTTGTACGGTCGATTGGCACTCACACCTCTCAGCCCGCTGCAACAATCTGAATGACCCAGAACTCAGTGCAGTTTCATCCATAAAAATAGATTATCTTAACAATATAAATGAATGAATTTAAAATATTCAACATGGATAGAAAATGCAAAGCAGTTTACTATTTTACTACTTATTTCAGGAACAACATCAACAAAACCAACACTAAAGTTAGCAACACTCCTTTTTAGATTGTATAATCATATTTTATCATAATTACAGTTTGAAATTATTCATAATCCCCTTTTCCTGTTTTAATGTGAAATAATTTCTTTAAAATCATTTTGTGTTAATCAACATCACTAGTTTTCAGTTTTTTTCCTCATTAATTGAACCAAATATACAGAAGCTTATTGCTATAAAAGAAATTAATTTCTTTCATGCAGTTTGAAGATGTTGACAACATGATGGAAAAATAAGTGAAAAGATTGTTAATCTTCCAAGAGGATGAACCTGTATGCCTTAAAAATTAACATTCAAGATGTCAGTTTTTGCCTCGTGTCAAATACTGACCACACATACTAGTGGCAAATACTTCATCTACCAATCAAACCTGAAATGTTGATTTATTATAATTGAACAAAAACTTCTGGATTAAAAATAATAGTCCCAACAAATGAGTGATTTCTACTATTCTTCAAGATTTTTGATAATTTTAAAAAATCATTGACAAATTTGTGATTTATTTAACAAAACTGAATGAATAAAATTTACTTGTTATGATTGTCAGTGAAGTTGAAACTTTCTGTATATCTATTGTGATGGACAATCTCCAATTAACCAAACCAAGGCCCTGTTACTCTTGTGTCAAATTCATCTATAGATGCCTGAAATTGAGAAAAATGAATACAAATATAAATAAATATAATGATAAATTTTGGATTTTTTCATTATTTTGTGAAATTCTAATGGAAACCATTAGCATTATTCTTGAAGATGTTTGAACTGATATTCTTATCTTTGTTGGTTTTATATTTTTAATTGATGCATTTCTCTAGTCTGCTTTGGATGAAGCATCCAAGAGTTGATTAATAGTTTCAGATTTGGGGATTGGAGATTCCCACAGAAATCACAAATCTCTATTTTCCTTTCATATATAAAATAAAAAAAAAACAGTCATTACCTGACAAACATTTTCACAAGATTGAAAGTTGACTGACAAAAATAGTTTTCTTATTTTTATTATTCATATAGAATAAAAAAAAATCAAAGCAATAACATGAAATTTGTTCTAAAATACAATTATTCATTTTTGACCAAACAAAAGAATTACTGAAAAACCTTTTTCAGTGCCTAATGCTTGCCTATTAATGGTCAATCTAATCTGTTATAAACACAGTTATTCTACTGGTCACAGTTATATATTCTTGCTTTATACCATTTTGCAATATTCACAATTCAAATCAAAATTGATCAATCAAATAAATAAATTCAATAACTTATCAATACTTTATAACAATGTTAGAACTTTATTCCAATCAAAGACATCTTAACTCTGTTATTTTTTAAATCAAATCTTCTCTCTTCAATTTAATTTGTTAATGTCAATATTTCTTTATGTGTCAATACCTGTCATAAATGGGTAAAGAAGGAAACAGAAACAATAAACGCATGCATATACACACACACACACATATATATAATTTTTGTCAAACAACCTTGACGATATCTAGTTTATCATTATTTTACTTTAAAAATTGAGCTCAGGGGGTTCTAATATAACTGTAGAACTAGTTGTAAGAAATAAAATGGAGTAATTATGTTTGAACAACATTTCTAAAAGAGATTGACATGTTTCTTTCCAAACATTTTGAGTCATAAAATATAAAGTAACCATTTTCTGATTTATGAAATTAGCATTCTTTATGCTTGTCTCCACTATTCACGGTTTATAAGGCTCAGATTTAGAACGAGTGAACCATTTGTCTGGGTTAATTATTCTTTTGAGGAAGGCTGAAGAATGCATCAGTCAAAATGTAAATTCAATAGAAAAGAGAATATCAGTTCAAATTCTTTAAGTTTTAAATTTTACATAAAAATACTTTTAAATAAAAAATGAATTTAGTGTAGAAGTAACTGATATTCATATTTTAAATAAAAAATATAGTGTGAAGTAGCAGATTTTCATATTTTTGAATTAAAAAGTACAAACCTATATACAAATAAAATATATATAAAAAGTAATTATTCAGTACATTTTCAAATTTAAAAAGTAAAAATAAAAGTTTAAAAGTAGATGATTTTTATATTTTTAAATAAAAATGTAGAAATATTGTGTAAAAGTAGCTGATTTTCCTTTATAAAAAAGTAACAATCTAGTGTAAAAGTTTCATGTTTTTGTATATTTAAACAAAAGACAAAAATTCCAAAGTGAAAGATTATTTTCATATTTTTAAATGAAAACAAAAATCAAGTGTAATTATTTTAATTTTTAAAGCAAAAATCCATTGTAAAAGATCTACATAAATAAAATCAAGGAGCTTATTTTTATTTTTTTAAATAAAAAAAGTAAAAAACTACTGAAAAAGTAGCTGATTTTCATATAAGAAACTATTTAAAAATTAGGTTATTTTAACATTTTTGAATAAAAAAATTAAAAATCTACCATAAAATAGTTTATTTTCTTATATAAAAAATAAAAATCTAGTGTAAAACTTTTATTTTCTTATTTTTATGTAAAATTTAATGTAGTTTCAATTTCTATTCTGATGTATTTTTATATGAAAAAAAAAACCCTGATGTAAAAGTGGCTAATTTTCCAATTTTTATATAAAGAAATAATAATCTAGTGTAAAATTTGCATATTTTCCAATTCGAAAGAATAAATTTTTTTCTTATCTATCAACTATTTTACAGACATTTTTATTTATATAAAAATGTCTGTAAAATAGTTGATTTCCTAAAAACTATAATCTGGCAGAAAACTTTGCTGATTTCACACTTAATATATAAAAAAAATAATAAACTTATGCAAAAGCAGCTGATTTTCTTATATCATATCATTTTGAGATATAAAAATTTTTAAAAATCTATAAAAGTGACCGATTTTCCTATTTTCATATTGGAAAGACAAAATATAATGCCAAGTAGAATATTGTTCAATTTTTACAGAAAAAAGGAATAGATTTTCCAATTTTTACAGAGAAAAATAAAAATATTGTTTAAAAGTAGCTGAATTTGCTATATTTATATAAAAAAGTAAAAATTTTGTGTAAAGTAGATTTTCCTAATTTTAATTAAGAATTAAATCTTGTGTAAAGTAGCTAATTTTCCTATTAATCTTACTTATGAAATGCAGATTGTGTGTGTGTGTGTGTGTGTGTGTGTGTGTACGTTTATATATTGGATCGGATTTCCTACATTTTTCAACCGATTTCAACAAAACTTCGCAGGACTACGTAAAATTACCATGCGGTGGTTCTGACAGGGCCAAAAATTGGAAAAACACAATTGTTTTTGCATGAAATCAATTTGAAAACACGATTAAGAGGCATCACGAGAATGAAAGGGGAACAATTCATAACGAGTTATACTTATTATAAAACCCAGGTTGTTTGTGTGTGTTCATTTATATATGGGATCGGATTTCCTACATTTTTCAACCGATTTCAACAAAACTTCACTTTTTTTTTGGCAGGTAGTGTTTCTTATTGTCTTGCACACTTTTTTCTTTATTTTTGCATTCAGAATGCTTTAAAAATTCCATTTACAAGACAATTGTTTATAATAAAATTCTATTCAATCGGTAGACTCATAATGATTGAAAACAATGTTTTTGTTTGAATTTGGGTTTGACCAATTCGTAAAAAAAAAAAAAAAAAAAAAAACTAATCAAGACATGCATGTCTGTCAACCTTAAACAATAATCTTTGTCAATTTTATTTTTCCGTCTTTATGATGGTGGATACTTGATCTATCTCTTACTGTTACATCCCCGGGCAATGCCAGGCTCTACTGCTAGTATTTTATAAAATAGTCATAATATAATGTAAAAATAGTAAATTTTCTTATTTTTCTATGAAAAATTAAAAATCTTTTGTAAAATTAGCTCATTTTTATATTGATATATAAAAAAGTAAAAATTTTGCATAAAATGACTCATTTTCCTATTTTTATACAAAAATGTAAAAAAACTTAAACTACAAATATAGAGAAAAGTAGCTGAATTTCCAGTTTTTATAAAAAGTTATACAATAAAAGTAGATTTATATATTTTTATACAAAAAGTTAAAAATCATGTAAAATACAAGATTTTCCTATTTTATATAAATAAATAAAGATATAATATAAAGTAATAGATTTATGTATTTTTATACAGAAAAGTAAAAAATCATGTATAAATGCAGCTGATTTTCCTAATTTTACATGGAAATATAAAAATTTAATATAAAAGCAGTAGATTTTACTATTGGTTTGTAAAAAAAAAAATATAAAATCTTATAAAAGTAGCTGACTTTTCTCTTTTTACATAAAAAGTTATAGTGAAAAGGAGATTTTCTATTTTTATATAAAACCTATTAAATTCATGTGTAAAAGTAATTGATTTTTCAATTTTTACATAAAAATACTAAAGTAAATGTAGATTTTTCTATTTTCATGCAAAAAAGTAAATACCTTGTGTAAAAGTAGCTGATTTTCATCTTTTCATATAAGAAAGTTAAAATAGAGTGTACAACTAGTAGATTTACTTATCTTTATGCAAGAAATGTTAAAAATTATGTGTCAAAGTAGCTAATTTTCCTATTTGTACATAAAAATATAATGTAAACTTAATAGATTTTACTATTTTTATGCAAAAAAGATAAAGTTGTAAAAGTAGCTGATTTCCAATATTTTAATATAAAAAATTTTATGTAAAACGTAAAAATATTATGTAAAAGTCGCAGTTTTTCTTTATTAATCATTTTTAAAATAGCTGAATTTCGTATTTTTATATAAAATGTTAAAATATTGTATAAAAGTTGTAGGTTTACTTATTTTACATAAATATTAAAAACATGTAAAAGTAACTGATTTTCCTACTTTTATATAAAAGAGTAAAAATATATTGTTAATGTAGTAACTTTAGCTATTTTTATACAAAATGTAAGAATAATGTGTAAAATAACTGAATTTTCTATTTTCATATAAAATATTTAAATATAGTGTAAAAGCAGTGGGTTTACCTATTAAAAGAAAGTAAAACTCTTGATCCTCCTATTTTTATAAAAAATAAAAAAATCTTGAATAAAAGTAGTTCACTTTCTTACTTTTATATAAGAAAGAAAACACAGTGTCAAATTAGTGAATTTTCCTATCTTTATAGAAAAAAGTATAAATCATGTGCAAATGTAGCTGTTATCCTACTTTGTTATAAAAAGATTAAAATATATTGTAAATGATTTTCCTATTTTTATAAAATTTGTATAAAAATAGGAAAATCATTGCAGTTGTGGTAGTTTTGTCTTTGTTCAAAATAGTTGAGAATTAGGAAGCCATACTTAGAGTATTGAAGGAACAGAAGAGTAGGAATAGTCTATTGCCACAGTAGTAGAGAGGATTACTACTCTACAATAATAGATTTCAGTATTTTTAGACAAAATGGAAAAATCATGTAAAAATAGCTGATTTTTCTATAGAAATGTAAAAATATACTGTAAAAGTTTCACATTTTCCTCCATTTGTACAAAAACGTCTGAAATCTTGAGTAAAAATAATTGATTTTCCTATTTTTATATAAAAATCATATGTAAAATTGTCCAATTTTCATATTAAAATTAAAAAAGCTAATTTTTTTATTTTTATATAAAAAACAAAACTTATAGAATATTTTCCCTATTTTCATTCAAAAAAGTAATATGTATGTAAAAGTAGCTGATCTTTGAGTAAAAATAGAAAGTAAAATATATTATTCCTATTTTAATAAAAAAAATTAATGACCTTGCATATAAGAAGTTGATGTTTATATTTTTATATAAGTAAAAATCTAATGCAAATTACCTTCCTATTTTTATACAAAAATAAAAGTGTATAATAAGTGATTCTTCTGTAAAATAGCTGATTTTCCAATTCAAAATATATAAAAGAAATATAGTCTATAATTATTAGATATTCCTATTTTCATATCAAAATGTACAAACATGGTATAAAATTAACTGAATTTCCTCTCTAGAAAAGTAAATATATAGTGTAAAATACTAGATTTTACCATTTTTATACAAAAAGTAGAAATCTTGTGTAAAAGCAGCTGATTTTCTTATTTTTTTTCTATAAAAGTAGGTAAATATAGAACTTTTACACTATATTTTTACATTTTCATATATAAATAGCTTAAAAGCCACCCTATCAGGCAGCATTTAAGCTAGCTCCTGCAGATTGGTCCTTCATCACAATAGAAAGTAAGGAGTAGATCTAATAGGCGACGATAAACTACAGAAGAATTGATCACTGTATTTAAGTATTGCATTAATATTTAAGCTTACCTTTTAAAAGTTTAATGATAATTCTCCTGCCACCAATTAAAGACAATTTGATATGCATTGGACCTTACTTTCCATACAAACAATTATTTTTTATTTCATGGGTAACTTCACTGGATTTCGCAGTTAAATTTGATTATTCATTAATATTTATTCAAGCTATAAAATTGTTATCATACAAAAAATTTGTTGCAAAAATTCACTAAAAAATTGATAAAAACACTTACAGTAATGAAAGTTTGGGAATTCAAAATTTCAGGATGTCATGTCCGAATCTAGTCTGGAATGCTTTTAATTTGTTCACAGGGTTGCCTGATTTCAAAATGGTATATGTTGGGCTCTGGCCTCTAGGAGTAAAGTTGAAAACACAAACAATTTTATTTTGAAATATTATAATTTGAGAAAAGTAATTTTTCATTTGAATATGAGCTGTTGAAAGTTAGAGAGTTGTGTCCCTTTTGTTTTTATCAGAAGCCAAGATTGTGGAATTCAAAAACAATCACAGTAATGAAAAATTGGGAATCCAAAATTTTGGGATTACAGGTCCAGATCCAGCTTGGAATGTTTTTAATTTGCTCACAGAGTTGGACACAATCTTAAATGGTATATGTTGGGCTACAACTTCTAGGAGTAAAATGGAAAAAGTGTAACACACTGACATTCACATTTATTATATGGTAGAAGACTTTTACGTTTTTATATAAAAATTGGAAAATCTACTCCTTTTAAACTATTTTTAGTTTTTATGAAAATCGGTTACTTTTATGCTAGTTTTTTCAATTTTTGTTAAAAATATGAAATTCAGCTACTTTCATAGCAGATTTTTAATTTTTATTTAAAACTGAAAACTTATTTTACTTTTTATTTAAAAATATGAAAATCTGCTATTTTATTCTAGATTTTTTAATTTGTATTTAAAAATATGAAATTCAGCTGATTTTACATTATATTTTTATTAAAGAATATGAAAATTTGGTATTATTTTAAAATATGATAATCATCTACTTTCATATGACGTTTATTTTTTATTTTGAATTATGAGAATCAGATATTTTCGATGGAGATCATTAATTTTTTTTATTTAAAAAAATGAAAATCTTTCACAAGAGATTTTTACTTTATTATTTAAAAATATTATTTAAGAGATTTTTCATTTTTAATTTAAAAATATGAAAATCAACTACTTTCACACCAGATATTTAATTTTTTTATTCACAAATATGAAAATCAGCCTTTCAAGATTTTTTTACTAATTTTATTTAAAAATATGAAAATCAGTTAATTTTATAAAATATTTTTTGCTTTTTTGTTTAAAATTATAAAAATGATCTTTTTTCACAAGATATTTTACTTTTTTTATTTAGAAATATGAAAATCAGCTACTTTGAGAATAGATTTTTTATTTTTCTCTTTAAAAAATATAAAAATCAATTCCATACAGAGCAGATCTTCATTTTATTTCGAAATATTGAAATCCTTTACTTTCACAACAGATTTTTTACCTTGTATTTCTCCCAATTCTAATGTTTGTTGATGATAGTACATTATCATCATTATTGTCTGATAACTCATATGGCACAAAGCCTGCCAATGTGTTACCAATCAAATATTGGCATGATTTGACTTTTAACCTAATTTCTAAATGTCTCCTTTATTTTGAAATGGTCATTTATACATATGAATGAATTCTGTTAACCTACTTCCTGAAAAATATTTTTCCTATAATACAACCAGCAAAGATGTTTTTATATAAACAAACCACACAGCTCAATGGCTTTGGCCAAGATTTATTTTTTAGAAGTTTTTTTGGTAAAATTATTTCGCCTATGGAATCACTCCAATCCAGTGGAGAGGTCATTATGGAAAGAATTAAATTTCAATGTCTTTTCGAAATAATTTCTGATTTTGGCACTGTAATTTTTTGCCTGACATGGAAGGTATAGCTGTTGGGTACGTGGCTGTACTAAGTTATATTAAATTGCTTAAAATATCTCTGAATTAATGTTTGAGTCTAGTTATTTAAGAATCTTTCAACCTATCTAATTTCTTTAAAATTTTTGAATAAGTCATTTTTCCATATTTAATTCCAATAATCATTAAATTCAATTAAGCCTTCACTGATTTTTCCATAAAAAAAACGGCGTTTCCATGCTTAATCCAGTTAATCCATCAATTGCTGTAAAGCCTCCTTGGGGATCTACTCATCCTGCATGAATGGATGATTACCCACCTCATTATATCAATATCTCGGTTTGCATACTGTGCTTTCAAAGTATGGTGAGCTTGAATGACCTCCAAGGTCAGTCTCATATAACCTTGAAGCCTTGTGGTTATTGACACAAAAACTGGATTCCTGGAGCTTTTCACTTTGCTGTGATGTATGAACATTCAACTACATACATGCCCACACAAACTTTAGCATATTAATATAGATAAAAAAATTTCTTTTTCATATTAGCAATATTTTGTAAACCTTAGCTATGTTAAATAGAAGGGTAGACATAGTTCTCTAGCCTTGGGTGGCAGCAAAATTGGGGAAGAACTACTCTGAATTTGAAACAATGAAGAATGCAACAAAAAAACACACAATTATCCTTCCCAAAAAGTCACAGTAATTCACAAATAATAAAGAAACAGAATTTTTTGAGAGTATGATTCCCTTCTTCCTGAAGGGAGTTGGTATTAAAAAAGGGTATTTTGCTATATTACAAAAATAGGAATTGTTCCTTAGTGTTTTTGTAAGAAAAAAAAAATCTTTTCAGTTTTTGCCATCTGAATGAACTGAAATTGCAAGTAACTTTCTAATAGAAAGGAAGATACTTTCCTACTTGCATTATTAATAAATTAAAAATACTATCAAGTTTAAATTGCTATTCATATTCTGAATCCTTAATCTCAAACAGCTTCAGACTTTGCTACAGAGACAAAAGCAATTAAAATTTGGCCACTTGATAGCAGAAAATAGCTTACCTCTTTACTGTATCGCTTTTGCCATTCTACTTTACGATCCACAGACAAAAATTTCTGCCAGTCTGGTATCAAGTTTGGCTGATTTGCTGATGTAAACAAATTTCTTCTTGAAGATTGTAAAATCCCCACTTCTCATTTGGAGACTGTCAGCGTAAGTCACAACTCCATCTGATATTATTTGAAGAATTGGAAAGACTAAAAATACATTAGATACAGTTCTGTAAATAGTAATTTTCAAAGATGAATATTAAATAAAATATATTATGATATGTAACTGCATTATTGACAAGATTTGGATTTCTTTAAATATATATGTATCATTTATAAAAGTTATGAAATGTTAGCCATAAATTTAATTAAGTATTTTTTAACCTAACCATAAGTGCTGATTTTTTTTTTAAATTTAGTTTTTCTTTATTCAAAAGAATAAAAACAAAAAAAAAACACACATTCTGATTATCCTTGTGCAAGGATCCTGCTTTACTTACAAAGTCAGAAAAATTTGACTTGAAATGATTTTAGAGAAACTAATGTTCTCAAGAAAAAAATGTTTCATTTTCTGGAATTTGTATTATTTTTTAACATTGCCATAAAATGTGCAGATAAAACAGGAATGTGTTCCTGCCTGCATTCCAAAGAATAAAGATTGTGATAATTTCTGCTAAAATAAGCTTAAATACAGTTTTAGAACATTAAAAAATAAAAGATTCAAAGCTGAACATATCTTCTGATTACATATTTTATTGAAAGTACAAAGATTATAAAAACTAAATACATTGAGGATGAAAAAGAATTGCCTGCTTGCTATCATCTAAAAAGAGAGTTGAGCCCTTGGCAAACAACTCCCTACCACTACCACCATCACAATAAAAGATATTTCCTATTTTAGATATCTTATAAAACATGCGTCAAAGTAAGAAGAAATGTTATTGGAATAGAGTATATATACTATCGTACTACTTTATCTGATTAGCTCTAAAATTGTGTCCACATAAAAGAATTTATTTCATGCTTTGACTTTTGAATGTAATTCCTGTAAACATCTTGCTTTGGATTGTTAGTAAATGTAGATGTTTTTCCTTACAACTTGATGGAAATATCAATTATAGCAGTGAGTTACCACAAGCAGTTGTCTAAATAGTTATTTCATTTCAGATTTTATTAATAACTAGCTTAAAATCCGCCCTATTGGGTGACATTTTAAACTAGCTTCTGAGGGCTCTTGATTGCACCTTCATCATAATAGGTAGGGAGAAGTATACTTAAGCTTACCTTTTTAAAAGTTCAATGATAACTCTTCTGCTGCCACTTAAGTTAAAGACAGTTTAATGTACATAGGTCCTTACTTTCTGTACAAACAATTATTTTTATTTCATGGGTGACTGTTGCTGGATTTTGCAATTAATTTTGATTATTCACAAATTTATTTCCAACATATAAAAATTGTTATCATAAAAAAAAAAAATCCAGAATATTTTTAACTTGCTCACAGAATCCACCTGATTTCAAAATAGTATATGTTGGGCTACAGCTTCTAGGAGTAAAGTTGAGAACATGAACAATTTTATTTTGAAACATTATAAATTTAGAACAGTAATTTTTTTTCATTTGAATATGAGCTATTGAAAGTTAGAGTTGTGTCCCTTTGTTTTTATCAGTAGAAACCAAGATTGTAGAATCTAAAAACAATCGCAGTAATTTCTTGCAAGGATCTATCTTATATGTTTATAAGTTTACAATTCATCCAACCACTAAATATTACTATCACATCTGGTCAGTGATTCTTCTATATATCTAAAAGAATCTGAAATGTTATTGGTCCTGACATGGCATCTCAGCTTCAGTCATTTTTCCACTGTTGTTAGGTACCTTCCATGTGCATTTTCTATAAATATTTTCATGTTAATTGTTCTGATCTGCTTTCCTCAACTTTAGGAATTTAAAAACAGTGCTAGATTGGTATCTAGGTCTCATCATTTTACAGTTGAAATTGCTAGATGTAACCATAAATTCTATGCTAATATTTTCTTTGCTACTAGTGGAGTGGATTTCTTGCTTGCCAGTAAATATTGATCTTCAAAAGTTTAAATGCAATTTCAATCATTATCTTCTGTCTCCTATTCTTTTATTGTCTTCTCTCCTTAATAATGATTTTTCTCAGATTCTTTCACATTCAGTAACCTTTTGTATCTTAGTGGCTTTATCACTTTGCTTGGGGTGAAATTATTATCAAGAAGTAAAACCTTTAATACTATATATATATATATATATATATATATATATATATATATATATGTGTGTGTGTGTGTGTGTGTGTGTGTGTGTGTGTGCCAATTTCTAATACAAATAGGCATAACTTTTTGCTATTAAATTCACTAAGTTTTATTTTTTAAAAAATCACTTTGCTTTTATATTTTATGCTTTGTATTTTGTAATGGTTAATTTAGTAAGAATATTTTGCAAACATTGATTAAAATAATGTCTTGCTGTGAGAATAATAGCAATTCAGCAATTTCTAATAATATTTTAAAAGATGTGGGTCTTTAAAAACATTGTAATGAAATAAATCAATTAAAAGATGGAAAATACAAATAACTTTAATAAGTCAAATATATTGCGTATTTTTGTGGAAAAGCATGACAAATCATTTCTGTTCATATAATAAAACACATAAATATTCTATCCTGCTTTTTCTATGAAAAGAGAAATTGTACTGATTAAAAGAAAAAATGTATTTTATAAGCAATATAAGTATATTCATTTTATAAGTCACTTTATTTTGATGGAAAAAAATTACAAAATTTGTTCTTAAAATATGTATCATTACTAAATACAAATAAAAAGAATGTATACACTACAGAGAAAAAGTTTGGTGCCACTCTGCATTTCTTAAAAATAAATAAATTAAAATTATATATTTTTGTAATTTTTTTTTTTTTTAAAGTAAAAGATAAAATTTCAGTACCTACAGTGTATTTACTTTTATTTTTCAGTCTTTCTTCATGTTTTTTTCCCAAAAAGTTAAAATTTGAATTCATCTGTCCACAATACATACATTTTACAAAATTATGAATATTTTGTATGAGAAATATTATATTTTATTTTCACCATGTTCCATTGTACTTAGGGGAGATATATATAAATTGTATGAGATTGGCCACTGACATGAGGCATGATAAACTCAACAACTATTTTATTCAAACTGTTGCTTGATTCATTTGCTCCCATCATTCCTTAGTGGGACCGGAAGTGCTTACAATCATCATCATAATCAATATTATTGATATTGTTATAAACACACTATTAATCCTTCAGCAGACTTTTTGAGATTACCAAAATTTTCAAATGTTAATACACATTCTAAAAGTTAAATGTCAAGACAGGTTCTAAATTTTAACTCAACACTAACTAACGTTGTGAACAAAACAATATGTAACTGTCTTTCTTTAGAAAAAAAAGATTGTGCCATTATGACAGTATTTTCATAGTTTTTTTAAAATTTATTGTTTAATTTTGAAGTAATTTGCACAAAATGACAAAATCAAAACAGTTAAGCATTGAGGTGAGGGCACAAATTGAAATTTTATTCAAAGAAGACCTCTCTCAAACACAAATTTCCAAAAAGTTAAAGATTTCTAGATATGGAGGTGCAATATTCATTACAGTTAGAAAGTGGTGCAAATATTGACAGAAAAAGAGCTGGAGCACCAAAATGGAAAACTGCTGCTGAAGATAATCACTTGATGACTGAGGGCAAAAGAAATAGAAAAAAAACTGCTCCAGGATTGACAACTTAATTCCTCTCGACAGCAACATGTGTTTCTGTGAAAAACCAAATTAGATCAGAAGGACTCAATGGGTACATAGCCTTCAAAAAACTCCTTTTATGAAAAGTGAATAAGCAGGAAAGACTGTTACGAGATTTTTGTATAAGAGCCGAAACAGTGGCAAAATGTATTGTAGACAGATAAGTCCAAATTTGAACTTTCTGGTAGTAAGAGAAGAGTGTATGCAAGAAGAAAGCCAAGAGAGAGACTGAATGATGAATATGTGGTTCCAACAGTTAAGCAATGGTTGTGAGCCTGTTACAGAGTGGGGGTGTTTGGGGGAGATAGAGGGCTGGATATTTGATTCAGGTCAATGGAATCATGAAAAAAAGAACAATATCATTAGATTTTGCAAAGACATGCTATACCCTCTGGTTTACCCATTATTAGAAAACAAATTCTCATTTTAACAATCCAAAACATGTTTTTAAATTATGTCAAAATTACCTTGAATCAAAAAAAAATAACAAAGTTTTGGAAATTATGATTTGACCACATCTGTCTTCTGACCTCATTGAATTAGTATGGGATGAATTGGATAGAATAGTTTGAAGAGAGTACTCAAAGGATGAGAATCTGTGCTTAAAGAATACTTGGGAAGGTTTGCTATCTATTTTTTTTCAAAAATGTTGGAAAAAAATGCCAAGAATTTGTAAAGCAGTAATTAAAACTGTTGGTTTTATTGACAAAAACAAAATATGATGCTGTTGTATGATAATAATGTTTATTTTTTGTGAAAATAAAAGCAAATACATTGTAGTTACTGAACATTTATCTTTTACTTAAAAAAAATACAAAAATATCTCATTTTAAGGTGTTTTTTCAAAGAAATGCATAGTAACCCAAAATTTTTACCTGTAGTCTAAGTTAAACTATCAAATGGATAAAGAAAACAGAAATTTATAAAAATGCACAATCTTTAAAATTAATTTGAAACAATTTTTTGTCAAGATGAAACTTACCTCCGATGAGGAATCAAATTTTGGAAGAGTAGTTATTCCACCATAGGGAACTTTGCATGTAACTATGTCATTTTTCAAGTCCACACCTATCAATTAAGATTAATCATTTGATAAAACTAAAATTGATTGGATATTTTAAAGCAGCAAACAATGAATCTAGGTAGATAATGAATAGGAATATAAGACAATAGATGCTGTTAAGCAAAAACTATTACATTGAGAAAGTTATGTTTTTGCAAATGTCTACAATTTTACATTTATATGCTGCAAGTGATGCTTTAATATTTTATGCTTTGAAAAAGTAGAAAAGTAAAATCAATGAGAGAAAACTGATGAAGTTTATAAAGAAACCTATATTAATACATGAAAAAATAAAATAATAATTTATTCCAATATATAGGATATGTGTTAATCAAATATGTTTTTGTGGTTTAAATCTATAAATATTATTCTATTTAATTAAAAAAATTATGTTGCACCTTGTTTGCATAATAAAACCTGACACTTCCAGACAAATTATCATCAATTATCAATTATTATCAACATTTTAATAATGACAGTTATAAGTTGAAACAATGTCAATATATCTTGAAATCCGTTTACTTTATATATCTTAAAAATGTTACCCATATCAGTTGCTTAGTACAAATTTTAATGTGAAAATAGAAACTTGCATAAATTAGTGTATATTGCCAAAAGCATTTAAAAAATATTTTTTCAGTGTGAAACTAATACAGAGGTGGCATGAAAAAATTAACAATTATTTCTTTTCATGAACAATTTTAAATTATAAAAAATTGTACCCAGATTATATTCCATTTCTTCTTCAAGTAAAACATACTAGGTATCCCCAGGACTGCAGACATGTCTTGCAACTTTATCTGTGTGATGACCATAGCAAACCATCTATTCAAGAAAATAAAAAAAAAAACAAATAAGGAGTGGTAAATGATTATATTTCAAAATTCTTTCAGTTCTTCTTTACAATGCCTAACTCTTTTTTAACAGGGAAACTATGTTGATCTGATAGCCATATTTTCCCCATTGATCAGAGTACTAGAAATATCAATTTAAAAATTCCTTCAAATCAATTCTGCATTCCTTACAATTATTTAATTGTTTAAATAATCTGTTAATTTTCAATAAAAGAAAATAAACTGAGTGAGTAAAATTGCTACCAGTGAGATTATTACAGCCAAAATCAGTCTAGTTTTGTTTTTTACAGATTGTACAAGTTATTACAAAATAACTGATTGATTTAGTTCACAATAAAAATAAGCAGTAAGAAAGTCATTTTAGATTATTTTATTCTCTTAATCTTCCCAAAAGAAATCATATAACATTTTGGTGGTTGTGAATCATTAATTTTGATAATGAACAAAAGTTTGGATATTTCAGAATATTCTTTACAGACTTTTGTAGATGAGTTATAACTCTGGATAAATAATTATATTAACATTTATACATACAAAAATACTTGTAAAAATGAGAAACAACAAAATGTGGAAACAAAAAAACAAGTATTATTTATTATCTGGTTGTTATGTGCTGTTGGAGACACAAGTGACAGTAATACTGAGTAAAATTGGGAGTTTGGGGTTAAATGTAGATGAAATATTCATTGAAATCCAACAGAATGTTAAGATAAAGAATAAGTAAAGTGTATACAGTTTTTTTCATATGTTTTTTATAGATATGTCTAATGAGTGTTCAGATAATTTAGTTGGAAAAATACAAAAAGTGTCTGAGGTTTTCTTCACTCAAATTTGTTAAATGTTAAGAGACAAATATTACTATTATGGCCTAAAAAAGGAAAAGGAGCTGAAATTTTCATTTATCGTGTTGACAGCCTGTCCATGTTGGCTGCCTGTCCAATAGTGAGAATGTCACATGTTTGTGTGTGTAGAAGGGAAAATTAGTTGATTTTCATTCATCTTTCTAAACAGAACTAATTATAATTGCTTTAATTATTTTATTATAATTATTTTTGACACCATAATTAATTGTTATTTATTTTCATTTTTATGGATATGACAAAGTGACAGTATAATTAATTTTTTATTTATGTATTTCTTTAAGGACACAACACCTTCTTTCCATTTACCATAATTTCTATCAAGTTATTTGCTTGTGTCTTCGGATGAAAAATGATTAAAATCTTTTATTGAAATTATTACGAGGCTTTCAGAGTAACCTCCCTTCAAATGGGATCCTTGGCATTGTTACAATGCTCTTTGTGACTGGCTGAAAAGGAACCAATCAGAAGGCCCCTTACTAAAGCTGCTTCATCCCTACCTGCATGCCATGTTTGAATCTTTCTTTCTCTTTCCCCTGTTAGCTTCTAACAAGTAGCATGTACAAAAAACTGCACCTGGAAAAAACTTCAACAAATCTGTGGAACCTGGGATTGTAGTGTCTACTCCATTTTAAAGAAATATCTTCTCAATCCTCAGGGTGTCCAGATGCTGAGATATTGTTCCCACGGACACAACAAGAAATCACAAAACTCCGAAGAACTGTTAATAGGACATTTTTTTCTGTGGCCAGATAAGTCCACAAAATACCATTTTTTTGCAACACCGTTATTGTAAACCTCCTACCTTTCTCTTTTCTTCTGTTATACTCATAAAAAGTTTGAATCTCAAAAGTTTGGTTTCATTCTTTTTTCTCACACTATGTCAATTATCCTTTTTTTTCTACAGCACTAATTTTTTATCTTTTTGAACAAACTATTTAAGGTGAAATATGAACACTTTTGTTGATTTAAAATAAATAAGAATTATTTTTTGATTTTTTATATGCTATAAAAATTTGTTCCCATGTTATGTAATCCAATCACTATTTAATTTTGAGTAAGATTAAAATACATAAAATGAAATCAGATTTTATAAAAATGTTTGGCTCTTTCATATTATTTTTGTTTCAGGAAATTTCTCATTATTTTTGCCATGTGCATAAATTCCCATATTAAACATTTTAGAAAAACCATTAAAATTAGCATAAATCAGATCAGTATTTTGTTAATGAAACAAAACAATATTGTTTGCAAATTGTTATAGTGCATCTGTTGTAAAATTTCAATATGTTTACATTATCAATTTTTATAGTTTTATGAATTTAAAAAATAATCATTTACTTGCATGCCACCATTGTGAGCATCAGTGTCTAAGAAAGGACTGTCTAAAAGTATGAAAAGTTTACCAAGGCTTAAATGTAAATACAGTTGAGCCAAACTCAGTTTTAAATAAATAGTAATTGCTATATGGGGTTGCTAAAGGCAAAAAAGAGAGATTGTAAGAAAAATTACTTGTTAGGAAAAAATAATTTAATATAAGTCAATGATCAGATTTGAGAACAATAGCTAATTAAATATAATGCCATTAAAATTTTAAAACTTTACTGATAATGTGAAAGAATTTACTTGTAAAACAAGAAATCAATATTTGATTTTTCTATTGAGCAAACCAATAACAACTGAGATTCACAATTTATAATTCTTACCTTGAAACTACCACAATTTCATTCTTTGGTATTTTGGGTCATAAATTCCACACAGGACGTCCAGCTACTTTTGGATCCAATATTTGCTCAGTAATGTTTAACAATTTCTCATCAGACAATAAATTTTGGGAACCCTAAAGAACAGTACAAAAAAAAATATTTCAGCTACAAATTAAATTTATACTTCATTCTCTGTAAACTTTTTATTTGCATATCAGTAATTAAAACATTAAGTAAACATGTCACATTTGTTTAGAGTAGAAGATAAATGATCAATTTTCGTAATTTGCTTTCATTTAAACATTTGACTGAAATCATTCAGAGAGATAATCAAGCATAAAATTTAATTAAATGATATTGAAGTTCATGTCAGGTGTTTATTTTCAAAATATAAACTGATAGAAAATAAAATTACAACATCCTGAATATGTGTTTCTATTTATTCAAGATTAAATGTACAAGTAATAGAAGTAGAATGCAGTAATATGATTATATATATATATATATATATATATATATATATATAAGATAAAGTTAAGTGGTAATTCATATGGATAATTCCAGGGAGGATATAAATCCCGAGAGCTCAATGTAGTAATCTGTCTCAGAATTTACAAGTAATACTTAAAAAATCAGAGACTTCAGAAAGCCATGGTAATGTTTTATTTCACGAGACTGATAAATTCGAAGTTTGAAGCCTCCAATTTGTTAATTAATTAAATAATATATATATATATATATAATATATATCTCAAAATAGGAGGTATATTAGCAACACTTACTCTGTAATAATAAACATAATACTTACATTGGATGTTAAAACTCTTGCATGAATACACTCATACTGCTGATGAATGAACACATTTTTCATTGATGTAAAAGTTGTAAGTGAATGAGTCAGGCATTATCTCATCCTGTCTCATACCATGTCAACATGGGACTGGTCTGGCTACTGTACCAGCCAGAGAAGGGTTTTATTTTAATCTTGTAGAGTAGTTGAATAGCATGGGTATCATGTGGGCAGGCATCATCCTACTGGAAAAACACATTGAATTCTTGTTGCAGAGATGGCAACAGAAGGGGTTGAAAATGTCCTGAACATACATGTTGCTGTGCAGTATTCACTACACAAACATTAAAGGTGAGTGAGATTTGTATAGGACCTCATACCTGATACCAGGAATTGGGCCTTTGTGTCATGAGAGAATACAGTATTGAAGATGTTGCTCCCCAAGTCTACATCACATTCACAATAATGACCATCATTTGCATGAGGAAAACAAAACCTATTCTCATCAATGAACATGAAAAAGTACCATTCAATCTCCCAGTTGACTCTCTTGTAATATATGCACAATGGTGTTGTGGTGTAAGTGGAAGTCTGTTTACAGTCATGTGTGCCTTTAATCCTGTTGCAAATCTGTGTTGACACTCATAGGGCAATATTTTCTCTGATCTGTGCTGTCGACATTCAGCGGTCTGCTACCCTTACATTGAGTGTCTTAGGTAGTTCACCAGAATCTGAAGAAATGTACATTTGGCTACTGGTGCCAACAATGAAACATTACTAATGAATCACATCCCAAATGGACATCAATTTTCTGAAACAGCCATCAGGTCCATCAAATCCAACAATAATATTTCAACATCTATCAAATAACTTTAATTAAACAAAAGTGTACATTCTGGGTTAACAACTGCTTTTGCTAGGCTCACTGAGCCTTATTGTGGCATAAATCACCATCTAAAGCTCAGATACAAATACTACACTTGTATGAATGTAACAATGTCACAATATGATTGAAGACTTTAAAAATGCTATCTACTAGGATGCACATACTGTACCCAGAACAAAATTGGTATCAAACTAGGGTTTTACTTTCCCTGAGTTAAACTTTAAAAAGTTTAAGGAAAACTAATTGTTGAATCGCTTTATTGTTAATGAGATTTTTAGAAGAATCACTGCTAAGGTTTTTTTTTGGTTTTTTTTGCTAAAAGAAAATTCTAATTTGATATAAAATTGCAGTCTTACAAAATATATCAATTATTCCTAATTCTGATATTTTGCAATACTGCAATTTCAAGTCATATTTTCATTGTATTTTTTTTATCATTTTTAACAGTCAATACTAACAGGAGAATACATTTTGTCGATTTAATAAATCTTTTTATTATTGACAATGAAAGTTCTGGTAATAATTTTTGTCTTTTGAATATTTATAACTTATTTACTTCTATTCTTATTTACTGCATTTCTAAAACTATAAGCTTTCACTTATAAAGAGTTTTTATAGTGAAATATATTGTATGAAATTATTAATGAATAGTTTAATACTGAAAGAATTTGACTGACCTTTGACATTTTTTGAGGCTTCAAAAGAAGAATAGCAGCTCTAGGAAATTCTCTATCTCACTCAGTCTTTGATAAAGGCCACACTCTTCATGTAATTCTGTGATGAAATTGTAGGCATAAAAGTTTTATAAACAGAGCTCATAATACATATATTTAATTATGAAATAAGACTTATACAACAGTCAAGTTTTTCTTCTATAATTTTCTTTTTTTCTTTTTTTTTTTTTAGAAAAAAGTAATGTGAAATAATTAAAGTGAATATAAAAATAATATGATACACTGTTTGCTTATTGCCATTTCTCTTGATGGGAGAATGTAGAAGTTTATATAAAAAATGTAAATTAAATAAATGATTGATAAAAAGTGTCGATAAAAATAAATAAATATTATAACAGTCTAGGTTTGGTTTTTACCCTTGCTTTTAAGAGAAGTGTTTAAAAAAATAAAATTAAAAAAAGCTAGACAGTTAATAAAAAATTAACTAATTTGATATAAAACATTTTACTTTAAATTTTCTAAAAGTAGGAAGGCTCTAAAAGAACCACTGAAATAAGGTGGACGCTTTAAGATTTCATTTTAAAAGTTGAAAAATATATACACCTTTTTATTTTTTGACCAATCAAAAGGCTGACTCCCCCACTTTCCCCATGTCAATTTAAAATCCATCTGGAGCCTAAGATAAGGTATTAAAATTTTGGAAGGTACCAGAAGACACAAGAAAAAAGCAGGTACCAGAATGTTACAAGATATAGGAATTCATAAAGAAAAGTAATATTTGCTCATTTCTTATGGAAGAAGCAAGAAGTAAATGAAGACGGAAACAGAAAAAGAAGCACAGCCAAAATGAAGTGAAAAATTTTGATAGTAATAATCAAATTCTGTTCAAGAAAAAGAATAAAATCCTAGTGACTCTTATGAACCTGCCAAAACCAACTCGGTTTCAACTTTCAATTAAGTAATTATGTTTCTTTTTAGAAAAAATGTGTATTTTGAATGATTTTTAAGTGGAATTGTATTGTACTCTTGCAAGATGATCCGATTATTGAGAAATGAGTTTAAGTTTTTAATTTTTAAGTTGCCTCTATAGAATTGTTGGTTTAGAATGGAAAACCATAGGCAATATTATTTCTTTATCTATCATATATATATATATATATATATATATATATGCACAGTAATTATTGGAAAATGAATATATATATATATATATATATATATATATATATATATATATATAATAATAGGTGTATCAAAAATACATTTACAAATTTTGGGGTGTGGTTTCCTCACACCAAAACAAAGGACAAAAAGCTCATGTTTACAAATCCTTGAGTTATTAATTTTAAAGAAAGTTTATGGTAGATGGTGCTGTAGTGTTGCCAAGTATACTAGGTTACATTTGTCATTTGGGTACATTTGTGGCTCATCTGTCATCAACACTTAATGTGTATAGTTGTGACTTAACTGAGAGGTGTTCATTAAACAATGGCAGATTATTCATAACATGAGCAGGCAGATATATTTTTTTTACATATGGCCATGCAAGGCTTCATGGCTGTATCAGATTGCATTTCCAGACTGAAGGCAGCTTAGCCATCAAACCTTTACTACTATTTATTGTCGCATTGCTGAGACAGGATCTGTGGCCCCACAAACTAACTATGGATCAAGGAAGTCTGAGATCTGCTTGTACACCTGATCATGAAGAACACATTATACAGGCTGTCAGAGACAATCCAGTTATCAGTACACATCAAGTAGCCCTAGCATATCATAGTACTGCATCATGGGTACTTCAAGACAGCTCCTGTATCCGTATCATTGCTGATGATTTATTGCACAAACTGCCTATCCAATGTTTGTCTCTTCAGTCTTTTTTAAGGATGTGGCAACATTTGGAAGAGATGGAATAACAAATTTACAACAACCAACATTTGTGAGTAGATCAGAATCCCCATGGTAACATACAGGTTAGGAACCAGCATCAGTTTACAATTAATGTGTGGGCCTGAATTGTAGGTGACGGTCTGGTGGACATATGGATTTTTGTCCTTGTTTTGGTGTGAGGAACCTGCCCCTAATGTTTGAAAAAGTATTTTTGATACACTCTGTATATACACAATATATAAACTATAATTATTCAACTATATGAGTTCAGCTAGATGCAAGATTATGTTGTTTTTTTTAATATAGTACTCAATATACTTTTCAGAACCATATGCAGTGTAAATATTATGTTTTTGAGATCTTACTAAAAACAGACCAAGCATGAACATTACTAAAAGTTTCCTGCTAAACCAATCATCAGACACTCAGAATAAATCAGTTCTATTATTCATGTTTATTTATACAAATGGTTGGTGGCAACAACCCTTCAAAAGAGGAGTAGCCTAAGACAGCCATCACTCACAGGCATGAGTATTTATTGAACAAAATAAAATAACCCCATAATTCATTTTTTATTTGTTTATTTAAGGATACAGTTACTAAAGAAACACAATTATGAAGTGCTGTGGGAGACCAGAGTTAATAGACCTGACTCTTATAACAGTAGTCATAAATGGAGGATGTCAGAAAAAAAAAAACATAATATACCAAAAAATGGTTAAAGTGGATAGTGAACCTGCCATTGTAAAACTTTCTTTTCAAGGATATTCAATCATAAATCATCTTTTAATACTAGATTTTCTGAAAACAGTACAACACTGTCTAAATATGTATGGGTACAAAAAGACAAAAATGGTAAATCGTATGTGGCTGAATAGAAAATTGTTAAAACAGTGCAAGCTCCAAAAGCAATGTTGAAAACTTGTGGCCTGTTCTTATGGGAAAAATTTAGAATTATAACATTTCCAGAACAAGAATGCCACATCCAAGAAAAGATTGAAGCTGGTTAGCAAGTGTAGCATATAAACAAGTTCTTTTTAAGCCAGTTAGTGTTATAAAATAAAATAAGACATATCTCGGCTAATTTACAGGCAAATACTCAAGAGCGAGAACCGGATGTAAATGGGACAAAGCCCCGTCACAAAATGACCATTATCTTTCTTCACAAATGTTCCCGATACACGTGTTCCGTTCGAAAAATAAAATAATATTTAAAGTACTCTATTTTTCGTCCAATAAAAATGCTTCCCTCCTAATTATACTCGCTTCGTTTTTCGAGCCTGTTAAGCCATAAAATAAGCTATAAAAGGGGTCACACGGAAGTTCAACGGCAGTCCACAGGTGGCCGCAAAACAGACCTGTCACGGTCAGGCCGAGCGATCAGCAGCAGGAGATCATCAACCACCGTCAACATGTGTGAACTACTATGAGAGATCGATCTAGATCCGAAACCGGCTTATGAACTTTACCACAAGGTAGCTGTCCCAAACCCACACGTTCCTGTTGAAATAAACCACGTAAATCTATTTCTGCTGTTGTCGTATTTCTTTCTTGCAACCATACGCTTGTCTATAACATTAGCCTATGAGAACGAGAACTAAATAGATAATATACGCGCATATTTTATTTAATATGTTTACTTTTCGATCCTGAGACCAAGTAACAGCTGGCTTAGTTCACTCCTCTTTTGAGAGGTTGTAGCCACCACCCATGTGTATAAATAAGTGCAAATAACATAACTGACATATTCTGGATGTTTGCTGATCATTTTACTGCTATAAAAAATGTAATGTTTGTTATACTCCACTGCAATTAGATCTCTTTCTGATTCACTCTATATGTTGGCTGTATATGAGCTTTAAGAAAACAAAACCCCAAATAAAAAAGTCGTCTTCTGTGCAGGGGCTCTGAGCATCACATCCAGTCCACAAAACAAATCCTCACAAAAATCTAAAATACAATAATAGCCTATCACAAAGGTTTTTGCAACAACAAAAAAAAAAAAAATGAACCTGGTAGCCACCAGATTTGCTTAAAAGAAAGTCCTTATCCTCTAACCCCTAACCCCTAGTACCAGTTTGAAATTCTGATCAAGTGTTGGTATATATCACTGTCATAAATTTTTTCAAAGTTGCAATTGATGGGACATTACACAATCTGTGAAGCCATGAGGCACTTCTGTCAAATATAGCACTAAGTGCATTTTATCAGCAAAGCCAACACCAGACACTCAATGGAGGTTACCTGACCTTGCTTTGTAAAACAAGGTGTTACTAAACTAGCTGGCCCCATCAGATAGCCTTGTTTCAGACGGTGTAACTATATCTCTACAAATTAGAGCAGTACAGTGCTGAGGATATACAGAGCTCAACAGATCCAGTCAGTAGTGTATATATTCCATATATAACAATAGCCAGCTACTCATTTCTGAGCAGATCTATCTGTTACGAGCAGCTAGCCTATCCCTGTTTCGGACAGCCACAGAGTTAACATGTGGCTTATACTAAAACTATTCTAAATAGACCTTAGTTACAGTTTCTAGGAGACAGTGCATCATTTAGTGTTGTCAACAGTTTGAACATTAATCTTAAACCCTTAGTTACAATGACTTGCGATTACATGTTAGCACAACTATTGGCAGACTTTGAACAGTTCCATCTATCCGATTTCATACATGAGGCCAAGGTCAACATGTGGTTTGGTTGTCAGGTATTTCCCAAAGGTACTGCATGGTTTAATTGCCTTCCCAAGCTGATAACATCAAGAAGTAACCTTCCTGACAAATCAACTATGGTGAGTTTCAATTCTTGGTCTCATTGTCAAAAAGTAAACTTTTTAACCACTTGTGCCCATATATAAGGTTTATTTAGGGAGCAAGAATTTATCCCAAAAACTTTTGTTAAATTCAACTGACAAAGTCTATTTAATTCTTTTAATTATATTTTCCAATTTCTGTTTTAGATGTTCTATATGATAATTAAAACTATGAATAAACTGTACTATGTTCATTTTTTTCTTGTTTGTTCAACTACTTTTGTCTATCTCAGTCATTGGGTGTTATCACTATTTGAGACAATATTTTCTGACTAAAACCTGGCATTTTTAAATTGGTGGGATTGGAATTGAAATCAATTTAAAATGACGTCATATGTAACAGTAAAATGGAAAACTGTGTATCAAATAATTTATACATATTGTTATTTTTCTAAACCTGGAAGTGAATTTTACTTTAGGGTTCAGACATTTTTATATTTGAGAGCTGATACTGATAAGTTTTATTTTAGGGTTGCTACTATGTTTAAGGTCACTTCAGTATCAAAATCTTCTATAAAAGCCAAAAACATGTTAACTATAAGCAAGATGTATTTTTTCTTAGAAATATCATAAAGAAATACACAACCCTAGTTGACCAGAATAAGAAAATTAAATTATCTACTATAAAAAATTTAAAACAGCTAACCTTATCAGCAACAATAACACACCTGCAAAATAAAAAGTACAGAGAACCACTATTATTTACGAGTTCAAAAGGAAGTGTGTTCCTGATCAAATCAAACTTATAAATAATTATATTGGTCATACCACTCATCTTGATAGGCAATCAAGATGACTCACATTACTTATCCAACTATAGCTCAATTAGGACTCATTTAAATACACATGGAAACCTACCAAACTGCATCTACAACATACTAGTAGAAAATACAAGTTTAATAGCCTCATCCACATGTTAAAAAAAAAAAAAGTTTGTTTTTTGTCGCCTGCACAGTATAGTAAGGTCAGTTGGGTACCAATGTGCTGCCCATGTTTGGAAAATAAAATATTTCTATAATGTGAAATACATACATAAAAAAACACATTCAGTTAAAAATAAAAAAATAAAAATTATCCATGATGAAGGCTAAAAGAATAGCCAAAAGTGCTCGGATAAGCAGAATTTTTGAACAGTTTTTAAACACTTTTTGTCCAGAAAAGAAAACACTTGTAGAAACACATGAAAAATAAACAAAAAGCTTAATCAAAATACCTTGGCAGTCGTCTTTCATGAAACCTATATATACAGTCATGTTTGATTTTCAAAAATCTAAATACAATGTTAGTCATTATCTTCCATTTTAATTCCTGTTGTTTCAATGTTTTCGCTCTCTAATAATCGTTTTCTTTTATTTTTTACACTCAGTAACACCCTGCATCTTAGTGGTTTTGTTGCCTTGCATGGGGTGAAATGATTAATATATATATATAATAAATATATAGTTTTAAGGTTTGCCATATTTATAGGTTAAAGTGATTGATATCAGGTATAAGGCGGATGTAAATATAAAAATGGACATTGTCAACATCCAGTGGCGACAGTCTTTTTTCCTGTTTAGACAATGGCGTTAAGCATGAAACAGGCTGTCACCACTTGGTGCTTATTTCAATGTCCACATTCATATATATATATATATATTATTACAGGATCATTTTCTAACTTATACAAGATTATCTTCGCCTTCTCTAAACTTCTAACCTTCTGTCCTGAAGTAACAAGGTGCCTCACATATTTCGCATATTTCATTTTCAAGTTTTTTTTCACTGCTCTTTGGTGAAACACCTCTCTCATGTGAATTGAGTGACATGCTTGCCTGGTTTCTCTGATGGGCCTTTCTCTATCTGTTTACATTCCCTTAAGAAGAGGCTCTAGATTATTGGCACAAAGCCTGGTTTTCGTCTAATATCAAAATCTCTTTCATTTTTTTAAGTCAAAATCCTTTTAGCAGAAGTTATGCATAGAACCTTTCTGATATTGGTAGATTTGTAGACAAAATAACTAGACTCATGGACCAGCAAACAACTGCCATTTTGAAATCATGTTCAGTCTTTTCTTCTTACTCCTTTTTTATTTGAGGATTGCCTTCTCATTACCTAAGAGAGAAGTGTAGAGAGGAGAGAGAGAGAGAGAGAGAGAGAGAGAGAGAGAGAAAAAGTGATAGTAGTTTTAATGAAAAGCAAATGCCAAATACTTTGAATTCTTTTTTGCTTATATATTTTATTTTCATATTTTGATCTGGATTCATCAGACACACTTATGAATTTCATTTCTGTCGAATACATGCCAAATTTTGCTTTTCCTGATTCAAAATTTTTCTCTTGAGAAATAGCTACATATTTTTGTTAGTTCATATATAATAAAGTATTGTGGGGTCATTACTCACATCATGGCAGCAGAAATTAGCCTTGTGTTCACAGAGATAAGGCATACTTGACAGGAAATAAAATCTACAGGTATAACAGGAAAAGCATGGTAAATTGTATATTAATTTCATACAATTCATTAATATATTTCTTGTGTGTATTGGTGTGTGTATTTTTTAGGTTACAATTGTTTTAACGTTATATGTGATAAAAGGAAGAATTTACTCCATATTATTACAAGCCATATCACAGAGTGAAGTCAGACACATGTTGCCCGTAACAAGGTTCATGGTGAAGATACTGAATGTAACATTTTTGGCGGGATGTCCGTATTTCTGGCAGGAACAGTTTTTGTTGCATGCTGGGAGTATATTTATTATTTTTAATTTTTATTTAATTTATTTTATGCAACACTTTTATGTTATTGTTTTATTTTATTTTAAATTTTCATTATTATTTTATTTTTATTTATTTATTAATAACAATAATAATATTCCTACAGTATTTAACTGCCTTGAGCCTTCATTCAATCTGAACCTAACTCTCTATCTTAAAAACTGTTGTCACAATTTTAACCATGCTTTTGGTTTTGTGAAATTGAAGCTCTCTGGCATCTGTACTAATGACATTTTTTAGAATTAATCAACTTTTTTAAAAATAATATTTCTGTCACTTTTGACACCACTTCTAATAACATGTTTCATCTGTGGACTAAGACAAAGATTGTTGATAGCAGTAGCACACCAAAACCATTACATAAAGTGGGCGCTGTCTCACAAAATGACAAGATAGGAAGATGGTCTTATTCACACAACATTTTTTTTAATAACAAATTTTTTAAAAGAACCACATGTTCAAAAGAACTGCAAATTGTATATTCAAAAGGGAAGCAACTGTTGCTTTCTAACATTATTATTACTATATATATATATATATATATATATATATATATATATATATATATATATATATAATGAAAATAAAATGATTTATGATATTTAAAATATCTAAGCAATAAAAATAATAGCTTTGATTTTCCCAGCATCATACAGCTTTTTTGCCAAAGTATCAACCATCTCCTCAATATCATTGAACAGGGATGTAATTGTTCTTGGGTGAAGAAATTTTCCACAATAAGAAAACCCTAAAATGTACAATGCCAAAATTATTTAACAAAAAAAAGAAGATTGACAATGACTGAATATTGAATATAAAGTGGTTTTCCTTTCTTCAATCCAGTATATATTCCAAGCACTTTTTCAATTAAAGTTCCTTTTTTTATTATTACTTTTTTTCAAATATTTAATTGCTCAGGGTCGAATAAATGAGTGTTGCTTTTTATCATTTGAAGTGTAATGTGTTTATTTAAATTCCACTCATTCAAGCAGATTAATTTGTGGACTTATGCTTATTTCTCCATTTGTGCTGAGTAAAGAATATTTTTTCATGAACCTTCCTATAATTCATCCTATTGAGTATAAATTCAATGTTTGTCTTTAAAATGCTTGGTGTACAAGAAGTTTTTATCAAGTAATGGAATAAGAATATGTTGTATACAAACATCCATAAGTATATATGTATGTACATAACTATAGGAAATAAATGACTATGATACCATTAAATAGGGTTTTCATGCATTTTTTATTGGAAAGAAAAATATAATTTATAATCAAGCAGTTTTTAATAGGCAGCAACAGGGACCCAAGAAGTTTGTGGATTCTTTTGTGACATTAACCAGATATTGGGCTTTAAAAATGAATTTATCAGGGACTATTTAGTTGTTGGGCTTTCAGACATGTTTTCAATATGCGTTTAGACAGAAATCTCATGCTGGAAAAAGCAGTTGAGATGGCCCAACAGGCTGAAACAGGTAACAACAGTACAATCTGAGGGGAGATAGTCCTACTGATACATGTTCTGTGGACAGAATATGTAAAGGGAAATCACTGCAAAAATATGGAAACAAAAATTAAAAATAAAAGTAAGAATATATGTGTGGAAGTGTGGAAATATCCCTTACCATCTCAAAACACAATGTCCTACCAAAATGTGATATGTCATGCACGTGGAAAAAAAGGATACTACAAGCATGTGTGTACATCAACAGCTGCCCATGAGATAACAGAGGATGACAGCAGAGTTTTCCTAGGAGCAATATCAGCAAGTGGAGACACATGGATGGTTGACCTTAAAGTGGATGGCAGAAGAGTAAAATTTAAGATCGACACAGGCACTGTCTGTTATTGTTCAACCAAATTTATGGAAATAATACTCCAAAACTTGCAAAAGTAACAAAGTATGTGTTCCACTGGATGTTCAAGGGATTTTGAATATCGTACTCCCAAAAGGAAGGAAGAGGACACAAAAATAATCCTATGTGATTAAAAAATCTGTATGCAGCTCCTATTGTGATCAGCAAAATGGAACTGGTGTCCTCTGTCAACAGCATTGACCTGAATATACTGAAAATTCAATACACAAAACTGAGTAGTGCTTTTGGTAGGTTGCAGAAATCTTACACTATTAGACTCAAACCCGATGCAAAAAAATTTTCACTCAAAACACCATGACGTTTACCCTCTTCCTTTGTTGCACAAAGTAAAAAAGAACTGCAGCCTATGGAGCAGATAGGTGTTATTCAGCATGTGGAGGAGATGACTGAATGGTATGCTGGAATGGTAGTGGTGATGAAGAAGTCAGGAGACCCTCATATATGTGTTGACCTCACACAGCTGAACAAATCAGTATGTAAGGAAAAATACATTCTACTATCAATAGAACAAACTCTTAGATCACTCGCTGGCGCCTACATTTTAACAAAGTTAGATGCTAACATGGGTTTCTGGCAAATTCTGCTTGCAGAAGAGTCAGCTAAACTGACCACTTTTATCATACCTTTTGTTAGATTCTACTTCAAAGAGATACCATCTGGAATAACATCAGCACCATAGCACTTCCAGAACAGAATGGTCATGGAGGCTACTGAAGATTTGGAAGGTGTAGTCTGCCATATAGATGATATTCTGATATGGGGACACTCTCAGGAAGAACACAACTCATCTACAAGCAATCTTGCGGAAACTGGAGAAGGTTTGGATCACACTCAACATGAACAAGTGTGTTGTTCTCAAAAAGTGAAGAAAAGTTCCTTCAGTATATTATTTCAGGTGGAGGAATTAAAGCTGAGCCAAGCAAAACAGCTTCCATAAGAGAAATATAGGAACCCACAAGTGTAAGTGGACTTCAAAGCTTTCTGGGGATGGTGAATCAATTGGAAAAGTTCATACCACAGCTAGCTGAAAAGGACAAATCTCTGTGAGACTTGCTTTCTAAAAGAAATCAATGGTACTGGGGTGAAGTCCACACTAAAGCTTTCAATACATTGAAGGAAGATTTAGTAAATACACTAGTGTTAGCTCTTTAAAATTCAAGCAAAGAGACTAAAGTATCAGCAGATGCATCCAGCTTTGGGCTGGGAGCAGTTCTTTTGAAAAAGTGAAGCAAAGAGTGGAGGTCTGTTGCCTACACCACCAGATCACTCTCTTCAGTTCAGCAGAGGTATGCTCAGATAGAAAAAGAGGCAGTAGCATTGACATGGGCTTGTGAAAGGTTTTGAGATTTTATTAATGGTCAACATTTCCTACTCAAGACAGACCAGAAGCCACTGGTAAGCCTCCTAGGGACACAAACTCTGGATGTCTTACCCTCAAGAATGCCAACACAGGACTCATGGAGAGCACTAACATTTACATGAATCAAATAATGGAGAACCTACCAGAAAGTGTCCCCTACCTGGAAAATTTGTGTAAACACCTTAGAACTAACAACATATATGTGTACACAGTTATGCAGATGTGCCAGTATGGATGGCCTGAATATGGATGGCCTTGAATATGCATATTCTGGAGTGTTGAGAATGTACTGAATAGTGTGTACATTCCTAACTGTACAGGATGGGCTTTTGCTTAAGGGTACAAGATTAGTCATTCTGTCAGTACTGAGGAATGGCATCCATGAAGGTCACCAGGGTATAGTCAAATGCAGAGTGTGTGCATGTCAGTGAGTATGGTGACGAGGATTAAGCCAGCAACTAAATGAATTAGTATTTGTTAATAGTGGACTACTCATAGAAATAGTAAACATCATGCTCTCAAAAGCTACAGATGTGACAGTTCATCTGAAATCAATACTGACAATGGTTCAAAATTTGCATGCAGTACACTTTCAGCTTTTGGATTTCAGCATGTAACCAGCAGCTCAAGGTATCAGAAGAGTAACAGGGAAGCTGAACGGGCAGTCCAGATATCCAAAAACCTTCTGACTAAAGCAACAGATCTGTACCTTGCCTTGCTCACATACAGATCAACACTACTTCAGAATGGATTTAACTCAGCTCAGTTGCTGATGGAGCATAGGTTGCACACTACAGTACCAACTCATCCATTGCATCTGGACCCAGCACTACCAGATATATTATCTATCTACATGTGTGTGTGTGTGTGTGTGTGTGTGTGTGTGTGTGTATATAAGAAGTGGATTAAATCAGACATATTGTTATTTTTAATTTATTTTGTTTAAACATTATTTTTAACAGATACTCATATTCAAGTAGAAGCTCTGTTTTTTAATTAAACAGTATTTTTTATCCAACTACATCTACAGAAATCTTGCCAGAAAAATGTGTCCTCTGACAGGATTTAGACTTGCATCCCCTATGGGGAACCATCAATGCATCTGATGTGCCTAACTGCTCAGCCACGTAGGACTTACAGTCAAACAAAGCCCAAATAGTACCTTTTGAACAGACACTCTCTGCCAATTCTTGAAACATCCATATCTTCTCTGTATCTGTACATATTTTTCTAACAAGATTTCTCAAATATTCAGGCTGGTAGATGTAGTTGGATAAAAAGTACTGTTTACCATAATTCCCCATGAATAATATGCATTTTTTCTAAAAAATAATATGCAAAATTAGGGGTGCATATTATGCATAGCTACAAAAAAAATCTTTAATGACTACTTACCTCAAATGCACATAAATTGTCACATTATCAAAACCAATAAATTTCATTGATTTGATTTCTTTGTCCCTTGATTCAATTTATTCTTTGTTAAATATTTCTCAGACCAACTCTTATTCTATCTACTTTTTAAGCACAACTCAACTTCTGTATAACTAACTTGAACTACATAGAGATGCTGTCGATTGCACATTTAATTGAATAAAAACAAGTTAATGAGTCTGCGCAGTAGGCACAATATAGGTATTTCTGTTTCTTTTTAGAATTGTGATGATCAGAAATTTTGATAAATATCTTCAATTACAGATGTACAAGGTAACCAAAAAAAATTCTGTCCGTTTTTAAAGGAAAAAAAGAAAACGCTCCACAGTATGTGTAACTTATATTTAGTCTTCGAAGTAATCGCCATCGGCATCCAGTACCTTCTGCCAACGTGTCTCCAGCTGTTCAATGCCCTTGCGGTAAAACTCGGGGGTTTTTGATGCAAAGAAGTCCATGGGGGCTTTGCGCAAGTCTGCTTCATTGGTGAAGGTTTTCCTACGAAGATGATTATCCAGGGAGTGGAAGAGGTGGTAATCAGATGGTGCAAAGTCAGGTGAATAAGGTGGATGGCACAAAGTCTCCCACCCAAGTTGCTGTATGGTATCCCTGACCACTCGCGCGACATGCGGCCTGGCGTTGTCATGGAGGAAAAGCACACCTTTGCGATTCACCAGTGCTGGCTCCTTCTGGCGCAATGCCTGGTGCACACGTTTCAATTGCTGCGAGTATAGGTCTCCAGTGACCGTTTGGCCTGTTGGTAGCAGTTCATAATGAACCACTTGACGACCTGTCCACCAGGTACAAAGCATAATCTTGCGTGGGTGCATAGGCGGTCTTGCGGTGTGAGGGACAGCATCCCGAGGAGACAACCAATGTCTGGAACGCTTGGGAGTTTCGTACAGAACCCACTTTTCATCATTGGTAAGCACTCGATTGAATAAGGATGAGGTACGGTGGCGAGAAAGCAGCGATACGCAGGCTGCCACTCATTGTCCCTTGTGGACCTCCAACAGCGTTTGCGGAACCCACTTTCTCAGTTTGTACGTCTTACCTAGGCGGTGCAGATGAAGACTGTTTCATCGGAAACGTTGAACTGTCTTGCAAGTTCACCACACGTTAGACTACTGTCCTCTTCAATGGCCGCCTTCAGGACTCTGTCCACTGCGAGGCTCATCATGGAGAGACAAATCTCCCGACTTGAATTTTCGAAACCAACGCCTTGCTGTACGTTCATCCACAGTACTATCCCCAAATGCTTAACATATGCGGCGACTTGATGCAGCTGCTGATAAGCTCACTTTGAAGTCGTAAAGCAAACAGCCCCGAACGAGATCTCTAGACACTTCCATCCTTCTCACAGCTGTCCGGCTTATAACTGATGGCCGGGTACAGTGCGCGTGTTTTTTATAACGTCTGATGTTCCTACCAGTGGCGTAGCTAAAGTAAATTTTCATACATGCTCTACCTCTACTTTACTCTATTGATCGGTACGTTACTGTTTACATGTATGATCTAAGACAAAATCCAATACCACAAAATAATCAGTTCAAATCAAAAGCTGAAAACATTGCAATTTTTCCTACTCACAAATTTCCCGACAATTTATTAGAAAATTTCTGACGGGGGAACAAAACTGGGGGGGGGGGTCATAAATTATTTCTGGGGAGTCATATGCCCGCCTGCGAAACCCTCTGTCTCCACCACTGTTTTCAGACTATTTTTGGCACCTTAACCGGGTTGAAAAATTTTGTTGGGCATGCCATTGTGTCACCCCTCCTGTGCTGGCACCTGGGGCGGTCCGCCCCCCTCACCCCCCCCCAGCTACGCCACTGATTCCTACTTCCGGGTGTCCGAATTTGAAAACAATTGCTACACGCATTTCGTATATATTTCAACTTCATTCAATGACTAATCAAAAAACGGACAGAAATTTTGGTTACCTTGTAATAAGAATAGGAAACACTGGCCATAATGAAATTGGAGAAGTACAATTTATAGGGTTTAATTACCAGACAAGAGGTGTGTATTATGCATGAGTAGAAGCATTTTCCCATACTTTCAGCAAAAATTTTAGGGGTGCGTATTATGGATGAAGGCATATTATACATGGGGGAATTATGGTAATTAAAAACCGGAACTTCTACTTGAATATGAGTATCCATCAAAAATAATGTTTAAATAAAATAAATAAAAAATAACTATGTTGGATCCAATCTATTTCTTAAAATAAATTGTCTTTGTTTATGTCAGGATTTGATGCAGAACTGATATGAATGTAAATTGAGAAATTATTTAAAATGCAATTGAAATAGCATTTATGTCTGATATTATTATAGCAGCTACAAATTAATACTTTAATAGGTTTATAAATGTTCATTAATCTAAAAAGAGCAGGTGCTGAAAACATCAAAAAGTGAATGACCAAGAGCCATGAATCATACATGCTATTCCACATATTTGTCCGACATCTTAACACATTGTTTGAAACATTGTTTCTCAAATTTAAAGAATCCTTGTAAAGTATGTTACCCAATGGTAAGAACGTTTAAAATAGGAATCCTTCAGTGGTATAAGTATACTTTTGTATAATGAACAATTTTTTCTTTTAATATCTTTCTATTTTTTTGTCAATAACAAATAAATTTTTATTTTCAAGGATGTTTGTATCTTGCTGCTGTTTTCTTTTTGATTATCATTTGCAGTTATGTAAAAAATCATTTCTTTCATTAAAAAAGAAAATCACTTTTAATAAAAAAGGAAGTCACTTCTTTCAATAAAATTTAACAGTTTGATATATTTGTTTAACATTCAACAAGTGCAGACATTCAGAGATTTTGTAAAATGATATAAACTATTTTTAATTTATATTTTGGTTATGTTTCCAGACAGTAAACAATATATAAATATCATTAACAATATCTTTTAGCAACATATTAACTAGACCTGGGGTTCCCAAACCTATGGTCATGACCCTTAATAGGGTTGCAAGGGTTTTTCTGAGGGTTGCAGATGATCTTGTAAAAAATATGTAATTGATTCAGCACCTGCAAGTCCTTGCCAATGAATCAAAGGAAAACAAATAAAGGCATCATTTGTACTCATTTTATCAAAGTCTTGTTGAAGAACCTTTGAGTTACTGGAAAGATAAGGAAGTACTAAACAGAGTGGAGGCGGATTGATGCTTCTTTGTGTTTCTTGTTTGGGTAAAACGTTTCTTTTGTAAAAAAAGGAAAAAAAAGTGTAGGAGCAGCAGTATAAGAATAAGACAGAGATCAGTTTATGATTTTTCTTTAGTCTACACAATAAGTTGGAAGAATTTAGGAATACAAGTGTTTAATAGTATTTTGTGTTTTTATACAGAATTATTAGTTTTAGATATGTATTTGCCAATTAGCAAATTAATTTATCCCCAAATTTTCTGCAGAAAATAAACACAAAAATAAAATAAAATCACAAAAAGTAAGAATAAATATGAAAAATCAATTGAAGGTACGAAAAAAAAACTATTTACAGCAGATGTAGACAATTTATGATTTTTTAACAAAAACTTTTAAAGTATGATAACCATTTCAGATTAAAATTAATAGCATTAAAGAATAGTAAAAAAAGTCAATGAAAAACATAAGGATGAAGTTTTAAAAAGTGTAAAAGCTTTCATTAAAAATTGGTAGAATCCTGCTGTATTTACCTCCTTGAAGAATTTTTGGAGTTGGTCTTTAGTTAATTGCCCTGGTTTCTTTACAGTTGGTTGAGTTGGCATTTCTGTAAAACCTTTTGAATATGCCATATCCACCAATCCTGATGGAGATTTGTAGACTGATGTAGACTGATGTATGTCGATTATTAATAAACCAATTACTGGATAGATTTAAAAAAAAATTGATACTGATTCTGCAAAGACAAAATGTTATTTGTTACAAAGCCTAAACACTAGCTTTATCTCATTCCAATGAATTATCAATCTAGCAAGATGTGATTTGAATTTGTTTTATCAAGAAAGAAAGGGAAAGAAATTATAGTAACTGAGAAAAATCTTAAGAGATCTTAACAAAATCTTAACAGTTTCTCTGATTACCAGATAACAACAGTTATGTAAATGTCCTACATAAATTTTCAGTTATAGAAATGTTCACACATAACCTTAATATAATTGAGTCATGTATTTTTTAAAAGAAAAGTCTTTAGAAGAAAAGTCTTTTTGTTGAATAAATGTCAAAATTTGTTTACTTATAACATTAAGTACTCTAAAAATACCAAGCTAATTTTCACACCATCCTGACAATATTTTTCCCTACTTAAAAAATGTTTATTCATACTTTTGTAGAATTGCTTATTTTGCATTAACACACTCACTTGATATTAAGAATAAAACATGAATTTAATCTTAATTTCATGTCAGCAATTCAGAAAACTAGAGATGACTAAAAAGAAAGATGCAAAAAAGTTTGATTGAAGAGTAAGGTACATAAATATCATAAATAGATTGATTGTTGTTAGGGCGAGGTGAGTAGATTAACTCATCTTTAAATTTATTAGACATTAAATAGAAAAGCTATATAAAAAATATATTATGGACACGATTGTCATAAGAAAAAAAAATTTTTCAATGAATAAAGATTGTTACAAGAATTGTTTTCATTTCTAAAAATTTTTATTTAGAATAATTTATAAAGTTTTAAATCTTTTAAAATTATGTATTAATTTGTATAAGTTACGTGATATTGTTAAGTAAAAACTATATTTACTGTATTGAAATGTGTCACAAAAGAAAAAAAATCGTCTCTCTCCTAATGTCGTAGCGACGGGTACAGTCTCCACTTTTGAGATGAACAATATTTATTACTGTAATACAGTAAATATTGCACAATTCCGAAAAAGGTGGATGGGGAAAAGGACGGTCATCATTTGTCTTAATTTATAACTTAGCTAGCCACAATCATACAAAACAATAATCCTAGCACCAAAACAACACATTCATGCTTACCTTTCTTACTACATCCACCAAAATACCTCATTGTCTCAATGAAAATCCTAAATAGTCCCCATATGTACAAATCGTTGTCTGTGAGGGGAGGGGAATAAAAAAACAAGCTAAAAACACCCCAATGATGTATATACAATATGGTTATAAACTATTTACAAGAAACTAAACAAAATCATCTTAGTAATAAAACCCCCCACAAACCTTAAATATGGCATAAAAATCAGTTAACTGGACGAAATCGATCCGGGACTATAAGAATATAGGAAAACATTCATCCATCCCAAGCACTCACACAGACATGCACTCATTCAGACACAACAACAAATACGAAAAACATACACGTGAAAAGAAAATCGCCCCGCATCCACCAGAGAACTGACATCACTGACCACCTAAAGAGGGAGAGGATGGAGAGTTAAACTAAAGGATAAAAGGGACAGAAATAAAAGGGGCCAATGAGCAAAACACAACCTAGTTAAGTTTACTGGAAAAGAAAAGAAAAACTAAAGAATCAAAAACCTACTTCTAGCCTAAATCCAGGGATGGGTTGCCCAAGTTCAAACCAGGAAAACAATATCCTGATGCCTAACCGGCATCAAAATGTCACTAGCAGGTCAGCCCCTTTTACTCGGCACATACACGCAAGATTCACCCACCTTTTGCCAAACTCTGATGAGGTGAGCCGCCGCCTTTCTGTCCTAATCTTGACTTTAAGCTGATGCTTAAAGAACAAGATCGGTTGGGCAGAAGTGAATTCCTTTTGACGCGTCGTCCAAATCACGACTCTCATAACACCTAGTAAGCAACAGAACACAATGTTCAGCCTTTGTCATCTGCGGCACCACATTGCTACAAACAGAACTGGCCTCAAGGACAAAGAACTTTCCTTGCAACATGCGGACCATGAGGCCTTCGTATTCCATGCGGAGGATCAGATCTTTTGTGATCAAATCTCAGCTAGAAGCCGCAACACAGTCTTCCGGCGTGGGTAACAATACGTCCCAGATGAAAAAGCCGGCTCCTTTAACAATTCTGAGGGGCTTGAACCTCAAGGACTCCAGTGATTGTATCACTGTGTCTTTCGTCGAGCGACAAATTTTGCGCGTACGCTTGTCCACGACGAAAATTGACACTATTCTTTTGTCAATTTTTCTTAGTTCCTGAGCGTCTTCTAAGAGTCCACCTTCTACGACAAGGTGTGCGTAACTCTTAGCTCGCTCCAAGAACTCCGCAACATTGATTATACAACTAGGCAGGGGGACTTCCAACAAGAGGGCGATTCCCCGGCCTCTGAATTTTCCATATTCTTGTCATTATTAGAGGCACTATTGGCCTCCATACTAATTTCATTATGGCCATTTTTGGCCTCCATACTTTTAGTGCTTTTGGCATTATTGGCTTTTGTAGATTTTTGGGGGGTAATCTCCAAGTCCTTACTTGGAGAAGTATCTGTTAGCACTGGATATTCCCTGTATCATCTTTGTTGGGGGGGGTCTTAATTGAAAATAAATGTTGTTTAACTGACCTCTTTAGGTCAGGGAAGAGAGATTTTTTCTTTTTAATAAGAAAAGACGAAGCATTTTTTCTTCTCCATTTTTTTAAAAAAGTACAACGGGAAGGGAAGGGGAGGGGAGAGATGGTAAATAAACAAACACAGTCTGCCTATAGGCGGTGTGGGGGGGGGAACCTAAATAAGCAAAGTTCGTCTAGTAACGGAAAAAAATAAAACAAAAAAACAGTTAAACAAAAACCAGAAAACTCGCCCGAAAGCGAGGCAGCAAAAATTAAATCAAAAACAAAGAAACGATAAATAAAAAGTTTTACAACAAAAAACAAATGACAAAGGACAACAATTAAAACAAGGTTCACCTAAAAAAAAAAAAAAAAATACAAACTAAAAATAAAAACAATTCGCCCAAAGGCGAAACAAATGAATTTAAAGCACAAAAAACGAAATAAACAATAAAACTCTAGACAAAGAAAAAGGAAAACAAAAAAAATATGAAACTTCCAAAAATAGCCAGAACAAAATGGCAGATGCTAAGAAATCGAGTCAAGCAAATAAATACACAAGTTAGACAATACAAAGAGATAATACTAAGATTAGGACAAATTTGGCACAGAAAAAAAAAAAACAATTTCCGAGTAACGCTTAACAGATATTAAAAAGAAAGTTAAAGAAATAGCGAGAAATTAAAGTTAGTCAGAAATTAACGCGAGTCACAGACAGGGGGTTACAAAATAAAGAAAACGAAGATATATTTAAAAGCGAAAATAAAGAAAAATGAAAATCAAAAGGAAAAATAGATAGAAGAAAAAGAGCAAAAATTAAGGGGGTAAAAATAAAAAAGCGGAGGAAAAAAAGGAAAGAAAAAATCAAAATCTTTTCAAACAGTCGTGAAAAGGGCGTTAATAAAAAAACAAACTCAACCAAAAATGACGTTCAAAACAGAAAGGGTAAAATCCAGAAAATTAGTCTGGCGGCAAAAACAGCAGTCCAAAAACGAAATTCAAACAAATAGGCGTAAAGTCCAACAAATAGACGGGCGGCAAAACAGCAGTCTGAAAAAGTAAAAAGAATGTCAGCAAAAAAAAAAAAAAACTTTGGGGACGAACTGCCCACCTTCTCATTCCAGCCCTTTACATAGAGTTTGGTAACTCGCCTATGCAAAACACCAACAAGGCAGCTACCAATCACAGTTTCCGCGCCTGCCCACCTCCACTCACTTTGGGGGTGTCAAGTTGACCGACCAACTCATTACACGCCCCCTGATCTTAAGATCACAAAGCTCCTCAGCTCGAAAGATGGTCGCGTCTGTCTGGTGACTGCGTCTGCATATATACAACTTGCACGATTGACACATTGGGATGACCACACATGCGCGAACTCGCTTGCTCCGAGGTGGCAAATTTCCAGATTCATCTTGTGTCTCGCTGCCATGATCACACACCGTGCAACTCTGGGCAGGCCTCTTCTCCCGGGTACTCCTTTTGAGCGGGATGACAGGGTCCTCATCCTCGGATGAACTCTCATCCGTTAAGCTGCTATCCGACTTTAAATACACCACTCATGCACCATCTTCAGAGTCACTTTCATCATCTGAAGACGGTTTTAACCCTACAACTGGCCGCAAGTCTTTAACATGACGAGGCACGCCATCGACCCGCACTGACTGCGGGCTGATAATCTCGATAACATGCCCCATTCTAAGCTTGTCTGTACACTTGCTGTGTGGGGTCTTAACCCACACTACGTCACTAATTCTGTATTTTGCTTGAGCGTCGCTTGGAGCCATCATGGTGTCAATGCCTCAATTGATAGGCGTGCACCATGCTAGCCGGTGCTGTTGTAGGCGAAACACCGTCTTTAGGCGTCGCATTATACCAATAATCTGCTTCGGGGATCGAACATCGCTTCCTGGCTGCAATCACTTTTATAGACCGGTGGCTCTTTTCTACTATGCCGTTTACCGCCGGCACGTAGGCACACCGGAGCCGAAGCTGCACATCCCACTTCCTTAAGAACTGCTCTGAGGAAAACGCTGTGCCATTATCTGTCAATATTTCTGCAGATGGCCCCCGGTCGTAAAAAATGGACTCCAATTGACGTATTATGCTGACAGTGTCCTGCCGATGCAGCAGTTGCCAAATGGCCGAGCGAGAGGGACCACAGTCAATAATAATCAAATAGAGCTGGCTGCCAACATGCGTAACATCTATCCCCAGCCTGTTCCAAACATGGGTAGTACTCAAATTTTCTTTTTGCCATTGCACTGGTGCCGGGTCAATTGACTGGCACGCCTCACAATTCTGCACTACTTTCTTAACATCTACCTTTTTGACTACTGGGTCGACCATCTTCGAGAAGTAGAGCGTCCGTTTAATCCCGGGATGCCCACACTGTTCTTGTATGTTCATGATCCGCTCGAGGTCCATGCTGAGTGCAGAAGCCGTACACGGCAGCTGCAGAGGTTCAGACTCTTTCTGAGCAGCAGTCAACCAATGCTGCGGAACGCGAGTCAATGCATCTGCTTTGTTGACTGCTGATTTAATTAACGCTACATCCACAGAGAGGTTGTACTCTTTGATAGTTTCAGTCAGCGTGGCGAGCCGCCTTTGTATCAACACCTCGCTCGATGCCTTGGTGGTCAGTCGCTCTCTTCCGGTAAGTGTATCTGATATCCTACGCTGAGTGCATGCTGAGCCCATGATGATGTGTAGCACTGTTGCTTGCCATTGGAGCGCCAGGTTAACCCCCTTCAGAGTGGCGTCTAGTTCGGCCAGGTTTATGTGTCGTGCATCATTTTCAGGTCGTAACCAGCAGGCGTCTTCTATGATGGACCCGTTATCCTCAAGGGCAACACCCATGGCCAACGAACTGGCATCCACCCAAACAGTGAGCTCGTTCCCCTTAATGCACCAGTCATCTCGCACGGGATCATCTTGCATCACTCTCTCCATAGTTTCAGTTATGCATCTTAGGGTAACGTCGTGCACCTCCTCGTCCCATCCTGACGAAACAGAAGTCATGTGGCGCTTTATGGCTGCTGCGGCCACTCTGAGCCAATCGCATACGGGAAAATGGCCTACCAGTTTCCCACACATGGAGAAGGTGCTTCGACAAGTGATCATTGGCGGGACTTCCGGGACGTCACTGCCTCGGTTCCAGCGAAGTTTTTCTCCATCACTACTGACATGTAGTCCGAGTACATTCACTCCATCCTACAGCGGCACTGGGGCCTTGCACATCAAGTCAAAGTGTTTTAGATGTTCCTTAACCCTCGTTGAAGAGGCCACGTTTTCATTGACGTAGACATCGTCAATGTAGGACGACATTGCCCTTCGAATTTTCCCATCCTGCAACATGACCACATTCATAATCGCTGACATGATTTTTGGAGCCACATTAAGACCAAATCACAATCGAGTGAGGCAATATCTCCATCCTTTTACCATAAAAGAGCCAGAGTGATCGGTGGACTTGGACTTGGAGGTAGGCGCTTTTTAAATCGAGGGTAGCCACGTTGCTCCCTTGCTGTCGCCATTCCCGCAATTTCTGGGCACAAACATCTGCATTGGCTGTATACGCATCTACAAAGTTATTCAGTTCCCTGTAGTCCATGACCGGTCTCACTTTCCTCTTATTCTCTTGCACTATTGCCATCAACGGAATCAGTCCTCGAGGCGGCCCTAGCTCCTCCTCAGGGTTCCTGCGCAAGCCAGCCGTTTGCTATCCAAAGCTGCAATTCATTTTCGTATTCACTTCTGATATGCTTTGGAACTGGGTACTCTGCCCACCTCCACTCACTTTGGGAGTGTCAAGTTGACCGACCAACTCATTACACTAATCATAACTGGAAAAGTTTACTACCATTCAGCAACCCCCAATATTTTAAAAAGTATTTAAAATTTTTTTTTGTGCCTCTATAAATGTACCAATTTTTGTAAATACAGACGTTCATATATGATATTATCAGAAAATAATAGCAGTAACTGCAGTACATTTAAATCCAAATTACCTAAAATTCAATAAAACATTAGATTACTTAAAATATTTTCCTAAAGTTTTATGATTACTTGGTAGTGAAAAAAAATTATATATAAAAAGTCATTCATGGTATATTTGTGAAGTAAATTTTACAGATATGTCCTTCATAGAAAAAATTTCCAAACATAAGTCTATTGAGATACTTGTTAACATTTTATGAAAACAGCCACCTCTGTGTGAAAAAAATGCTTTGCTGTGATATTTTAAACTAAAAGTAAATAATATTTGTTTCAAGTCAGATTAATTAAACTTTAAAACAGCTAATAATCCTCAAATAAAATTTTAGAAAAGTATATTTTATTTTTGAAAGATTTTTTAATAAAAAGAATTAATTATGATGAGAGATTTGTAAATATGGCTAAAATCATTCCAATTAATTAAAATTAAGATACAGCAAAGTATTTTGCTTATTGGAAATATTAATCAATTAGCTTGAAATTAAAAGCAAAATAAAAGCTTCAAGAAAGATTTTTCATTTTAAAAAATTTATTTTAACCCTGAGGTATCACTTTTCTTTGGAGATACCTACTTTATTCAATTATCTTGTAGGTTAGTGGTTAACACATCCAGTTCAATTTTTTATTTTTTTATAATAGCAACCAGGCTACTGATGGCAACACCAGTGGTCCACTGGGCCACAGGTTGGGCCTCTAGCAATCTCCTTGTGGTAACATTTACCAAGAGGAACAGATCAGAAATCCGACAGCAGGTCACCAGTGGTAAACAGTAGTGGCATACCACCCAGTGGTAGACTGGTGGTTTGCAAGTAGGAACAGAACATCAAATCACACACATATATACTTTTAAAATCAAAATATATTTTCCTCTTTTTGTATATGTGATGGAATAAAATTTTCTATTTCTTTTGAAGTAATCAAGTAACAGACATTTTTATGCAAAAAATGTTACTATAGAAAACTCACTGAATAAAATCTGATTTTTATCTCTGCAAATCTCAGAGTATATCTAAATTAAATGACCTTTTGAAACATAACAAGTGGAATAGAATTGAGATAAAAAAAACTGAGAAATTTTTAAATAGGTTAAAGTATTTAAGTATTAAAGATCTTCTGTTTAACTATTTGTGGTGATGGTAAATCTGCCAGCATAGTGAACTTCCAATACAATTCCATCAAATGCTTCAGTTAGAAGCAGATATATTCAAATATATTTTTTTGAAATCAAATTTGCATCATTTTTCCTAAATTTAACTAAAACAGTCAATCTTAGTTCCATAAAAATTCTCCCTACATTTAGGTAGCTATTTATTTGTAATTCTAAACCTCAGCTATTGACACAAAATTAAAGACTGTATACTTGACTCAAAAATACAAATTTTCCAGTAACTCTCCTTGTGTTTTCAAGTTCATTACCTGTAAACATGATATAGAAGTGATTTATGATGAAAGGATCTCACTAGATTCCCTTAAATTTAAGCATACGATGAAAAAAAAATACTAAACAGGGCCCCTAATTACTCTAGAATCTTTTTCTTTTACTGTGAAAATCAAAAATGGACATTTAATCTTGTTTTAAAAGCTTCAAGTGAAATTCATTGCTACATATTTTCACTTGAACTCAATGCTATTTTATACTAAATTCGGCATTAATCAAAATTAAATTAATCATTCTTTTAATTAACAATAAAATTATAATTAACTTGTAGTACCTATGAAAGTTTCATGTTTTTTTCCATCTGAATTTTCTAATGTATTATCTTTGATGAATAAATAAGCTTATTGTGAGTCCTATGACTGCAGTATACTTGTAAAATTTCTCCTATTATGTCATTAAATATTTGAGCATAACAACTTTAATCAAATATTGTAGTAACAATCATGAGCAGGTCATCATTCAAAGAAGTAAGAGGGTAAAATGAAAATTTTAAAATTGACCACTTTTTCCATTTCACTGAAGCAAATGTTGAGACGTATTGATAAATACAGAGTTAATTCCCTTGCAACTATTTATACGCTCATCAAGAAAAAAATGAAATCCAAAGATCAGTAGTACTCATATCTCATTAATACAACTATGAAGAACCAATTGTTAGAAATTGTTGAGTAGACCAATTCAATCATGCCACATTTAGAAGCTGGCAGAATTCTAACAAGAAGTTGTCGCGTTATAAACAAATCCATCAGATACAGAACAGAAATTTAATAATGGCCAGAATAATGCCAATTCTAGGAGCATGAGGGTTGTCTACCCATGGGCTTGTTCATATGTCGTATCTTAATGACATACTATGTAAATATTCTATCTATCAATAATTATAACATTATAATTCTCATATCTCGAAATAGATTTGATATATTGATAAATACAGAGTTAATTCGCTTGTAACTATTTATAGAGACCAATCAAATGCAGCTCACGATAGTTTGCTACAGTACATTCTTTTTCTTTTCATTCATTGTTACTCACATGGCACAAAAACATGATACATAACAGATGTTAAACACATGAGAGCATTATTGCCTCCTTTCTCTTTCTTTCCCTCATTGAAACCAAACAGTGCCGCTGATATATCTTTTTCTTTCATTTTTTTTTGCAATCAAAACCGTTATTCATGAGTTATATCAGCGCATAAGGAACAAGCAGAAGAATAATGATTTCAAAAATTCATAGTGAATGAAATTAAGAAAATTTATATCGAAAAGCACAATGAGTTATTTCCCTTAGATTGAACATCATCAGAATTTAAATTTAATTAGGATTTCTATCTCTTAAATACATTTGTATCTTCAACTGTTATTTCGCATAATTTAATAATTTATTAACGGTCAATTTTTACTTACCTAGAAAATTTTTAAGTAATAATATTGCTATTTTAAAATATTTATGAAGGCAAAAGATTCTTTTTGACAAACAAATTGCAGTCACTGGTTTAAATTGTGTTGTTAAATTTTATATATTAATTATCCTTCTAATTTAAAGAAGAAATTTAAAAAAAATAAATAAATAAAAAGACAAACTTGTATTTTCGTTAAAAAAGAAAAAAATCAAACCTTTTGATGAATTTTCTCTTGGAAGAGTTAAGAAAAATTTATGTTTGTACACTGAATTCTGATTCCGAAGAGATTTCTTAAATGAAACATGAAATTATTTTTACCTCTTAAGGCTCATTTTCTTCTTTAGAAAAGATATGCTGAAGAGAATGTGTTGATTTTAGTATAATTTTATTGTAATATGTTTGAAACTGTTGTTTTTATGAAAGTTAAAAACACTTATATAATATCTACATTAGCAACAAGTCTTAAATTGCTTTTACCCTCCTAAGCTCAACAATACCTCATTTTTATTTCTACACCACTGTGTTTAATGAAAAACAAAAAATTGATTTCAACTCAAATTTTAAATTGAAAATTTCCTTAATTTTTAAACAATCTCATACAAACTTCACTCAATTGCAACCAACAATAAGTTAATTGTTTGACAGTCATTTAACTTGATAATTGAGTTCACCCATGTTATAGACAAGCGTATGGTTGCAAGAAAGAAATACGACAACAGCAGAAATAGATTTACGTGATTTATTTCAACAGGAACGTGCGGGTTTGGGACAGCTACCTTGTGGTATGGTTCATAAGCCCGCTGCTGATCTGGGTTGATCTCTCATAGTAGTTCTCACTGGTTGGCATGGTGCTCCTCCTGCTGACTGCTGCCGAACGCTCAGCCTGACCGTGACAGGTCTCTTCTCTGGCCTCCTGTTGACTGCTGTTGTACTTCACCGTGTGGCCCCTTTTATGGCGTTTTTTTATGGCTTAACAGGCTCAAAAAACGACGCGAGTATAATTAGGAGGGAAGCACTTTTATTGGTCGAAAAATAGAAACACTTTAAAATATTATTTTATTTTTCAACTGGAACTCATGCGTCGGGCCTATGCGTAAACAATGATAATGGTCATTTTGTGACGGGGTCTTGTCCTGTTCACATCCGGCTCTTGCTCTTGAATATGTTAGTTTATTTGCCTGCAAATCAGCTGAGATATGTTTTATTTTATTTTATAACACCTATAAGTGAAAACTCATGTAAATAATGAAAAAGTTTCATTTTTTATTTTGCATTGATCTTTCAACCAATTTTCATCAAACTTGACAATTGCTTTATGTATCCTCTTTTACATCCCTGGTAGTACACTGACAAACTGAATTTCAAAAACTCCAAAATAATTGTGGTCTGAAGTGGGTTTTCATGTTGGCCCTTCATGTCCTCAGCTAACTTCGATTGAATAAATGCAGACAACTTCTGTTATATCAGTAACTGCATTAATTCAAAATGTTTTTTAATGAAAGTACTTTAAAGTAATTCAAGAAGATAGACTCTGTTACATCTAAACATGATGTTTTTGCTTCCTTTTAATTGAATGCTTTTTCTGATCAACCAGTTGGGTATGGCTGCTAGTATTATAATAATAACAACACAATTAATAGAAAATCTTGTAAATCTAGACACAAAATACAAGAAAAGAACAAATCAAAGATCTTGTAAAAATCTCTCCTTGTTTTATTTATACACTCTAAAAATAACATACATTCATCTTCAGATATGTACAGGTAGGAAAAATTATGGAAACATTTGAGTAGTGGAATTTCTAGCAGTTACCATTGGTTGCTTTAAATTCATCTGAAGTGAAAATGTTGAGTGAGAGACAACCACAAGCATCAAAATGGTATCAAGAATAATTAAGGAATCATTTCTTAAAAAAGGGAGGAAAAAGACAAAAATAAAACATTCAGCACCAAATGATGGAAATTAACATTTTCACTACATTACCGTATACAACATGCCTATTAATTTTCTCCTTTTCTTTGAATTAAAATCTGTCTATCAGTACATTCATTTTAGCTTTAGGATTGTATAAATGGATTTTTTTAAAGAAAAGTTTTGGTTTATGGTATTACAACAAAAATGACCAGGAAACAAAAATCAGTCTTAAAGAACCGTGAATAGCTTAAAGGGAGGTAAGTCAGAAAAACGTTTAATTAAATCACAAAACATGCCACATTTAAAAATGATTAATTTGTACTTTAAAAATACCTCTGAGAACAGTAGATTAAAATAAATTGTGTTACACTTGGTTCTAATATAATTTTAAATATGAATAATGTGGATTTTAAAAAAAAATTTCTAACTGAATATTTCTAATAAGTATCATTGAATCAGATTTTAAGTTATATAACAACAGATTTATTCCACTATATATATATATATATATATATATATATATATATTCATGATAACTAACACTTGTGATAGAATCTAAGGTTTTGTCTCATGCTCAGAAATTAGAAAATGTCAAAGAAATTATAATATTTTTAACAAATTGTAAAAATTATTTAGTCCTTAAGTAAATGGAATTGAATAATTAAAATCACTAGTCAACATTAGACATTAGGTCAGTATAAAAATGCTTACAATCTTTGCAAGAAAAGAAATAGGATTTTATATAAAACAAACCTGAGTTAAGGAAGTGGAGTATATTTATAAAGATAATTAATTTGGAGTTGATGATAAAAACAAGGTTCATTGCTGATATTGAGTGAGGATCTATATACATGGAGCTGAAGATGACAAATTTATTCTGTTATTATTATTATTATTATTATATAATGATTATATTATTATTATTTATATTATGATATAAATAATCAAATTTTTATAAAAGAATTGTAGATATATTTAAAAGAGTAGATGGGAATGCGGTTGGTTTGAATAAAATCTGTTTCTTATTTAATTCTCTTGATTAATGACAGCTATGAATGAAAGGACTGAATGAATATAACAAATTTAAAACACAGTTAAAGGCACTGAATGACCTTAAATAAAACATGACTCACTGAATGATCTAGGAGAGGTTTAAACTGTCATCTTCCAACAGTAAAGAAGAAAAAGTAAATATTTCTGAGTAAATGAAGAACTTATTCCATTGGAAATGTTTTTAAAGACAAAATGCCTGATTTGCATATTTTTGCCCAAATAATCAAGTTGCTATAAGTTTCTGATGAATCTATGCAAAAGTTTTAAGGAAAAATGTTTTTTACAAAAATAAAAATCATATATTGCGGTTGTTGGTTGTGAGGCTGGAATGAGAATTCATACGAAATTAGGATGTAACAAAAGTTTTTTTGACAAATCTTTTTTTCTAATAACTACATTTGTATTTTGTTGTAGTCTTAAAATAATACTTATATATAAAATCAACCAAATGTTTCACACGACATTAAATACAATAAATTACTGAAGCCTGAATAACTAAGCTGTTAATTCATATTTGGATGACCAAAAAGAAGAATTTAATAGGCAGAATTGTTTAAGCTGCACATATTTTGATTCAAGTCTAATTTCTACTTCTATTCTGAACTCAGATCACATTAACATTTTAAAAGAAATGGAAATTTTGCTAGAAACTTAAAAAAACATTCTTGGTTATAATTACTTTTTCACTTCATAATGGCAGAAAATAATCTGCTTTGTCCTAACTAGTGCACTTATCTTTACAAATTTCATCTTTAGTTTTTACTTTTTATGGTTTCCAGAATTTTCCAAAATTGTACATAAAAATTTCAGAGCTGAAAATTCTTTGAAAAAAAATTAAAAAGGAGCAACACCAATCTGAGTTTCTGCAAGAGAATTTAAATATACACAGGTTAAATATATTTTCTAGGCATACATACATGTAAACATAGTTTTAGTGTATACACACACAATTATTGACAACACAAGCAATAAACAAAAATTAAGAGTGCTTTGTTCTTTATTTTATTTTTCATTGTTTACATATTTTTTTATCAGAATTTTATTTCTTGGAGTTATAAAAGTAATTTTTAAAAACATGTAAGTTTATGGCTTCCAGACTTACAAAAGTAAGGTTATATAAACAGACAAAATTATATCTGTTCAAGTTTTATAAAAAGCTTTACTGAAATCATCTTGTATTATTTATTTTGATAACTAAGTATAATGAATTCATTTGAAAAAAAGCATTTTTAAATAGCAAACCTTCTGATTTGGTTAAGAGAAAATTACAAATCATTAAAATTCAACATGGAAGATTTGGCTGATTTGTAAGAAAAACAGACACTATATATATATATATATATATATATATATATAATTGGACATTGAAGTCAACACCCAGAAGTGATAGTCTGTTTCATGCTTATACACAATCATCAGGCCATATGCATTGTGTTTTTGCTCAACTATTTATATATACAGATCAGTGATGCTTGGTGAGAAGTCTATTGTATTGTTCTAATGGTTATTTTGGTGGGTGTTAATGGCTACGTTTTGAATTATTCTAGGATCTATTGGGTGGAAATAATTATGGACCTGGCTGCAGTTTTTTGTGGGGGCTATTTAGTGTTGTTTGTTAACGTTTGTATTTATTATTTCATTGTTAGTTGTTATTATTATATTTACTTGTGTTTGTGTGCATCCATGTTTGTTAACTTGTTTATTATTTACTTATTGGTTTGGATTAATTTATTTTACTTATTTTAATTTTTTATTTATTCATTTTTGTTTATAGTTTTCAAGTAACAGTATAACTTGTTTTTGTGTCTTGATTTTGAGAAAAGTTGATAGTTTATTTAGTAGTTTGTGTTCATCTGGGAAGGTAATTATAACTATTTTCTCCCCTAGAGTTTAGTTTTTGGATTTATTGTTGTAGACTAATGCTGTTTTTCTTATTTTCCACATTTTTAGTATGATTTTTTTTCTCTCAGATATGTTTAGAAAGTATTGTGCTGTTCATGTAGTTACTATTTTAATGGATGTTTTGTGTGCATAGTTTCTTTGTTTCCAATGTGGGTGTTGATTTCAATGACCACTTTTATATATACATATGCTCTATCCCTGATATTGAGCACTTTAATGCATAAATATAGCATATCTTAAAACTATATCATATATATATGAGAGTGGGAGAGAGAGAGAAGGTGCTGAAAAGATTTCCCACTTCCCACATATTTTGCTTGGTGGGAAGATAGGCTTCTTGGTCAATTTGAGAACTTTTCAATAGTTATATATCTACTGATACGAAAGCACTCCTATTTGTAAAATGAAGTTAATAAAATTTAGATTTAATTAAAATCTTACTTTTAAGCTTATCAGTGTTTTTCATTAAAAAAACATTTTGTCTTCTGAAAAAAATTAATTTCTTTTGTATTTTACTTTACTTTTTAATACTTTTCAATTCAATTTTTATTTTTCTCTGAAAGTCCAAATTAACAAAAGAAAAATTAAGTTTACATTTGAATTGCATACATTTAATAATCTTTGTCTCAAATATAGGTTTAATAAAGTAATTATGTAAATATAAAAACAATTATCTATTCTTAAATTTATCAACACAAACACTAGATTGATTTATTTCAAATAAAATATTTTTGCAAGAATAGTTAAAGCCAGATACAAATAAAAAGTTTAATATGAAATAATTCATTTTTTCTTTAACAAAGTAGTGGAGCAAGCACAGAAAGCAGAATTGAGAGATCAAGTTCAAATTCAGGATCAGACAAGAAACACTGTCACAAATTATAAAACCTTATTTAATTGGCCCCCAGAAGTGTCTTGTCTATATGGATTGGTGATGTTAGTGTCAGTTTTTTTTAATCATTTAACTCCATGCAAGGCAGTAAAGCCACTAAGTCACAAGGGGTTACTGAGTGAAAGAATAAGTAAAAAGAGAAACATTATTAAGGAGCAATAGAAGAGTAATCAAGAAGACAGTAGATAATGATTCATGTTGCCTTTAAATCTTTGAAGATCAAAGTTGGCTGGAAAGCATGTAACCGGAAGAGATTTCCACAAGCAAGATGTATGAGAAAAAAAACTTGCAGTTACATCTAGCCAATTCAACTGTAAATTGATGAGACCTTGTCATCAATCTAGTACTGCACTTGAATTCATAAAGTTTAGATACTGTAGCAAAGAGTTCATCCAAACAATTACCATGAAAATATTTATAGTAAGGCACAGAGAAGCTACATTATGGTGGTAGGAAAGTAAGTGATGCAAATATGTCAGGTCAGGATCAATAATATTGCTGATACTTCTTTGGAGTTTATCAAGAATTTCTAAATATACAGCAGGAGCACCAGATGATATCTGGCAGTAATATTCGATGAATGGTAGACTTATAAATATGTAAGATAGATTCATCTCGCATGACACAGTGAACCAACTTTCTTATCAGCAGACCTAGCAATGGATTCAATATAATCTTTTCACTTCATGTTAACCAAGACTGTTAGCCTGAGAAGGCACAAGTCACTCTCCTGAAGGTCAGCATCAGCCATGCTGATGTGAGGCCAAAAGAAGTCTCTCAGATGATTAATAGAGAGAAGTTTTGTTTTGGAGGCATTAAAGTTAACATGCCAGTCCTTGCCCCAGTTAACAACAAATTATAGGTCATTTTTTTAGATTAGTTGCCAATTTCACCTTATCAAACTGATTAGACTTCCTATCAAGACAGGAGTAAATTATTGTGCCATCAGCACAGATACCAATTTGAGAACTGATGTCATCAGGAAGGTCATTGATGAAAATTAAGAATAAAGTAGGTCCAAGAATGGAGTCTTGGGAGAAACATGCATTAGTGCTAAAAGAGTGTCTGTTTGCTTAATAAATTTCTGCTGGTGTGAAAATCTGTTTGCCAATCCATGCATTATAATGCTGTCCAATCAATGGTGAGATAAATCTGAAAGGATGTTTTATCTTCCCAATATATTAGTTCTATTATTTATAATTTTAATTGTCAGTATGATGCTGAGGTCAGAGGTAGGGATCAAGGAAGAATCAGCATGTACTAGCCAATATTCAGAAGGATGATTTGGACAGGTGCATTAATAGATCTGGTTCACCAATAGCTGAGCATTTATTAAATAGCTATCAAGATATGTTCTCAGTACTGAGGAAGGATCACTAAATATTCCATCTACGACATTTTTAAGTTTTAAAATCCATGGTACGCGTAGACATAGATATAATAATTATAAAACAGTTGTGGAATAAGGTATTATTCCTCCGACATTTCTCCGACACCTCCTTTCTCCGTCACTCGTGTGTGTGCGCGCGGCGTTTGACACCTCCTCTTCCTCCTTCGTTCGGTCTAATACAGTAGTAACTGTTTTGGTCACCAGTCAAACGTCCTGCTACTACGGTTTATGCAAATTAGATTTTTGAAATCTTGCCGCGAAAAATTTGTGACGTCAACGACAAACGGTTGTTTCAAAAAACAGTTGGTGTTCCAGACTCTGAGCTGAGCAGACTCATTTTTATCTACGTCAATATTTCAGTTCGACTGACGAAGGATATCTTACTATGCAACCACCAAATAATTAATTCTTCGTCCCTTCTGGCTGGTCATTCAAGATCATTTTTCTGAGACGATGCAAATACCAAATAATTAATTCTTCGTTCCTTTTGGCTGGTCATTCAAGAATCCTTTTCCGAGACGATGCAATACCAAATAATTTTTTCTTCGTTCCTTTTGGCTCGTCATTCAAAAGTCCTTTGCGAGATGATGCGAAAACATCCAAATAATTAATTCCTCGACCCTGTGAGACTCGTCATTCAAAGTCCTACTCCTAGACGATGCAGAACATACAAATAACATTCCGTCGTCCACTTTGGGTCTCGTCAGAAATCTGTTTTGAACCAGTAAAAAAAAAAAAAAAGAAAAAAAAAAATACGTACATAACATTCACTCACATTACCTAAACTCGCAGTGAGTATTTTTCCTTGTATGAATATTACCATGTACATTGACTTACTGGAACCTTTTTTCTTCAAGAACCTTTTCCCGCCTTTAGCCATCTTTTTTTTTTTTTTTGGCGCGGAACTTTTTCATTGGTCCCTACCACGGGACAAATTACTTGTTTTCCTGCATTTAATAAAAATTACTCTTGTTGAAATCCAGTCTTTTCAGTCATTCCGAGGAGGCTATCTTGTTAATATTTTTTATTTATGCACGTGTGGATTTTTTTTTTTTTTCTTCGTTGTTCATTCACGCTTTTTTACTTTGCTTGTAGGCTCGGTAGTTTAGTGTGGTGTCTGGCACAAGGCCACTCAGTATAATCCAGCACTACACCCTACCGGGTCCGCAACAAGATTGGTGACCTTACGACGTGAATTGAACACGTAATAATTTTGCAACCTTGCCAACATATTTTTGAGCAAGCTGAAATATAAACGTGCTTAAATTCGATAGCCGGAATGACGACTAGTGACTCTGAAGAGTTGGCGAACATGTCCGCCGCCGTCGCTCCTTTTCCCCCCCTTTCATGAAGGGAATATAAAGAACTGGTTCTTACAAATGGAAGCCATTTTCACAGTCAGAAGGATTACAGACCAAAAGACCAAGTTTGGCCACGTGGTGGCGGTTTTGCCACCCGCCATTGTCGATGAGGTCTCAGACTTCCTAGAAGCCGTTCCTGAAGTAGAACCCTACGCGCGGTTAAAAGAGGCAATCTTAAGGAGAATGGGCCGTACAGAGGAGTCGTTAATCCGGGAACTATTTAGCAACCTAACGTGTGATGGCAGGACTCCCTCCCAACTTCTTCGTTATATGAAAAGCCGACTCGGCAAAAATACCATGGCCGACTCTATATTAAAAAGCTTGTGGCTGGACCGTCTCCCCACCACCATAACCCAAATTTTGGCGCCAATGTCCGAAAACACCTCGATCGATCAATTAGCGGACGCCGCGGATCGTATTTTCTCGCAACTGGATAATCAGACAACGCCGGTACACAGTGCTGAAGCGACTGGAGACCACAGGTCCTTGGAAAAAACAGTCGAGGAATTGCAGCGCCAAGTTAAGGATTTAACATTAGCTCTAAAGAGCCGTGGTCGAAGCCGGTTCCCTTCCGCCGGCGCTTCAGAAGTCGACCACGCTCGTCCAGCCGAGATAAGGATGCCACTCCTACTATGTGTTACTACCACCGAAGATTTGGGTCTAAAGCTTATTACTGCATCAAGCCGTGTACTTATACTGCGGTCGCGGAAAACAAAACCGCCAGCGAGTGAAAGCGACTAATCTCGCTGGCAAGGCATTTTCACCAAAACTTAGTCGCCTTTTTTGTGACGGACACGCGTAATAATTTACGTTTTTTGGTTGATACCGGCGCTGCCATTAGTGTCTTACCCGTGCGTGATAAAGCTCGTCAACAACCTTTTCAGCTCCGCTTACAAGCAGCAAATGGTTCCAGTATTAATACTTACGGTACGAAGTCCCTTACCCTAAACATAGGGATGCGACGAGACTTTACTTGGAATTTTACTGTTGCTGACGTCCAGATGCCGATATTAGGTGCAGATTTCCTGGCGCACTATGATCTCGCCGTGCGAATGAACAACCATTCCCTTACTGACAACTTAACAAGACTGTGTGTTCTTGGCACTTATTCTAAACTTACCACCACTGGCATCACCGTGGCAACGTGCCACAATAAAGAGTACTTAGATTTATTGAATCAGTACCAGGACCTCATGCGTCCTGCTGGATCTATTGATTCAACTAAACATCAAACACAGCACTTTATTAAGACCACTGGTCAACCTGTTTTTTCCCGTCCTCGTCGTCTAGCACCTAACAAATTAAAATTCGCAAAGAAAGCTTTCGACGACATGCTACGAGAGGGCGTTATTCGTCCGTCCGACAGTCCTTACGCTTCCCCTCTTCATTTGGTACCTAAACCAGGAAAGGAGGACTATAGAATTTGTGTGGATTATAGAAGATTGAATTCCATCACCGTCCGGGATCGTTATCCAATCCCCCACCTCCACGATTTCACTTCTGGTTTACAAGGCGCAAAGATTTTTACTAAAATAGATCTCGCAAAAGCATATTATCAGGTGCCAGTAGCTGCTGCTGATGTCCCAAAAACTGCTGTTACTACACCTTTCGGTCTATTTGAATTTTTGAAAATGCCTTTCGGCCTTTGCAACGCAGCACAAACATTCCAACGTCTTATGGACGAGGTTCTGCGTGGACTCCCTTTTGTTTTCGATTACATTGACGACATTCTGATAGCTAGCGAGGACGCTGCCTCGCATAAACAACACCTACACGAAGTTCTTCAACGTTTGTCCCATTACGGATTTCGTCTAAACCTGGACAAATGTGTTTTCGGAGCAGACCATATAGAATTTTTAGGACATCACGTCGATGCAAATGGAATTGCCCCTTTAACTGAAAAGATTAAAGCTATCACTGAGTTTCCCGTCCCTGTTTCTATTAAACAGTTGAGACGCTTTATAGGGATGATCAACTTCTACAGGAGGTTTATTCCAAACTGTTCTAACATCCTGACTCCCTTACCAATTTATTACAGAAGAAGAAGAATAAGACTATTATACTTGAGAATGAAGCCTTGGACGCCTTTCGAGCAGCTAAAACCGCTCTAGGCAATTTTTCTAAGCTCAGTTTCTTAGAGGACGACCCTCAATCGGATATCTACCTGACCACTGACGCTAGCGAAACAGCAATAGGCGCGGTCATTGAACAAGTCACTCCTTCTCAACGTAGACCTATAGCGTTCTTTTCCGCTAAACTTTCTCCTGCCCAGTCACGCTACAGTACCTTTTCTCGTGAACTGTTGGCTATTTTTCGTGCCATTAAGCATTTTAGACACCTCCTCGAAGGTAGGTCCTTCGTTATATTTACGGACCACAAACCTTTAACGTCCGTTATGTCCACTAATTCGGACAAATACACTGCGAGGGAGATCAGATACCTGGACTATATATCGCAATTTACTACTGATATTAGGTACATTAAGGGTTCGGATAACACTGTCGCCGATACCCTATCTCGTACTGAAATGTTTGTCGTGCATACTGATGCACTCAGTCAAGATTTGATCGCCGACGAACAGGAAGCGGACATAACTCTGAAGCATGTGTTATCAGACACTTCTTTAGAACTTCAGAAATGTCCGGCTCCTTTTAGTAACAAGGTCTTATACTGTGATGTAAAATCCAAATCTCCAAGACCTTATGTTCCTCCGTCTCTTCGTAGACAGGTTTTTGACCACCTACACGGACTCTCACACCCTAGCAAAAGAGCCACAGTTAAGTTAATTTCGGACCGTTTCGTTTGGCCGAATATGAACGTTCACATTCGCGAATGGGTTAATACTTGTTTACAATGTCAGAAGTGTAAGGTGCATAGACACACAAAATCTCCCGTGGGCACTTTCAGTGAGCCTGATGCTCGTTTTACTAATATACACCTGGACTTAGTTGGGCCCTTACCAACCTGCCACGGTTATTCCTACCTTCTAACTATAGTGGATCGTTTTTCCCGATGGCCTACTGCCATCCCTGTCAAAGATACCACTGCTGTGACTGTCGCAAAAAAGCTATTTTACGCGATTGGATTTCGATTTTTGGAACTCCTAAAGTGGTTACTACAGATAGAGGAGCACAGTTCCAGTCGTGTCTTTTCAGGGAATTCACTGAACTCCTTGGTGCAAAGCACATACGTACTACAGCGTATCACCCCTGTGCTAATGGCCTGGTGGAACGATTCCATCGCACCCTTAAGGCTTCGCTATCAACGAAGCATGAGAATAATAATTGGGTCGATGAATTACCTCTCATCCTTCTATCGTTAAGAAATATTCTTAAGGATGACTTGAAATGCTCCCCTGCAGAGCTTGTATTTGGTACTTCGTTATCTTTACCTGGCCAATATTTTTCACCAGCTGTGACCACACCACCAGTTTCTTCCTCTTTTATTCAGGACTTACGCCTTTAAAATGGCAAACTTATGCTATACACCACCGCGGCACTGCCCGAGTGATATCTATTTACCGTTCCAGCTCAAAAGGACTGCGAATTTGTATTTGTACGTAACGACTCTGTTAAGCGGCCTCTTACGCCGGCCTACACAGGCCCATACCGCGTTCTTAAACGCGCGGACAAATATTTCCAAATACAAAAGGTATTCACACCGACAACGTTTCAATAGATCGGTTGAAACCTGCCTTTATAGAGAAAAACCGTCGTCTCATACTACTTCCCAATCAACTCCGCAAGTTCAGGAGAATTTTAAGACACCTGTTTCTCTCGACAAGCCTAAGTATACCAGCTCCGGTCGAAAAGTCACCTTTCCAAAGAAATTTGAAACATTCTACTATTATTAGTCAAATGTCTGCGACATTTGATCCAGGAGGAGGGCTGTGTGGAATAATGTATTATTCCATCTACGACATTTTACGCGCGCGCGAGTTTCCTCCCTTTCTCCGTCACTCGTGTGTGTGCGCGCGCGCGTTTGACACCCCCCTTCCTCCTTCGTTCGGTCTAATACAGTAGTAACTGTTTTGGTCACCAACCAAACGTCCTGCTACTACTGTTTATGCAAATTAGATTTTTGAAATCTTGCCGCGAAAAAATTTGTGACGTCAACGACAAACGGTTGTTTCAAAAAAACAGTTGGTGTTCCAGACTCTGACCTGAGCAGACTCATTTTATCCACGTCAATATTTCAGTTTGACTGACGAAGGATATCTTACTATGCAACCAAATAATTAATTCTTCGTCCCTTCTGGCTCGTCATTCATAATCATTTTTCCGAGACGATGCAAATACCAAATAATTAATTCTTCGTTCCTTTTGATGGTCATTCAAGACCCCTTTTCCGAGACGATGCAATACCAGATAATTTTTTTCCTCGTCACTTTTGGCTCGTCATTCAAAATTTCCTGCAAGACTATGAGATGATGCACCAATAAAATTTAATTCCTCGACCCTTTGAGACTCGTCATTCAAAGTCCTACTCCTAGACGATGCAGAACAACAAAATAATCATTCCGTCGTCCACTTTGGGTCTCGTCAGAAATCTGTTTTGAACCAGTACAAAAAAAAAAAAAAAAAAAAAAAAAATACGTACATTTCACTCACATTACCTAAACTCGCAGTGAGTATTTTTCCTTGTATGAATATTACCATGTACATTGACTTACTGGAACCTTTTTTTCTTCAAGAACCTTTTCCCGCCTTTAGCCATCTTTTTTTTCCATTTTGGCGCGGAACTTTTTCATTGGTCCCTACCACGGGACAAATTACTTGTTTTTCCTGTATTTAATAAAAATTACTCTTGTTGAAACCCAGTCTTTTCAGTCATTCCGAGGAGGCTATCTTGTTAATATTTTTATTTATGCACGTGTGGATTTTTTTTCACATTTCTTCGTTGTTCATTCACGCATTTTTTTTTTGCTTGTAGGCTCGGTAGTTTAGTGTGGTGTCTGGCACAAGGCCACTCAGTATAATCCAGCACTGCACCCTACCGGGTCCGCAACAAGACGATGGATGTCCACTAGATTGTCTACAATCATTATAAACCAATCACACTCAAGAAAACACTTTGTCTTCCACCATTAGCCAAAAATGGATTACAAATCAGAATGTTTGTTGATTAGTCTTGATCATTTTCGATACCGACCAAATATCGTCCGTAGTAAAGACATACTATGGGATAACACAGTTATCCCATCTAGTGTTAGATTCATTCACTGTTTGTCCTGAGCATTCAATCTTTCCACCGTTGGCAGACACTAAAGATTCTTTTGTTGTTGACTTCAAGTTACCGGCTCTGCTTAAATATTATTCGGAAATTTAAATCTTCCCCGAAATTTCCTGATCCTGACGTCAAATTTAAACTGGTTTTCTCCTTAACCGTGCGGCCAGACACTGAACCAAGCAGTTTGAAATCATTTTTTCATTCCTCGTCAGTTAACCTTTCCGAATCTCACGAGGAACTGGTGATTTTTACTAACGAACAGATATTCATTCCGTTTCTTTTGGCCATCTGTCGCAAATAATTTTCTTCAAGACGATGCAAAAAGTAACAAATAATTCTTTGGCTCGTTGAGGTTTTTGGTAATTTTTAAAGGGCGAACACTGGTATCGGGAATTTATTTTCACTCGACCTACAGACTAATTCCTTTTTAGAACTTCATTTTGTTTTCTATCAGTTCATCTTTTGCTTCCCCGTAATCTTTCGAATATGTGCATACTCTTGTTTGACTAAAATTTTCTCGTCATAAGTGACTAACGTTTTGTCCGAACCTGATCTTTGTCATTAATCGACAAGGCAGCAGAACTTTTAATATTCGTTGAACTCTAATCTGCTTTTGTGAACCAGTACCTTAAAAATACGCCAATTCGGCTTACTAATGACATAAGTTCATTCAAAAATACTCGAGTGAAGATTTTTTCTTTGTTGATGATAATATTCCGTTTGTTGACTTTTCTGGAACCTTTTTCCTCAAGAACTTTTCCCTGCTTCTTTTAGTGCGTCATCTTTTGATTTCCAGTTTTGGCTGTATATTTTTACTATCTCCACCAGGAGAAGCCAAAGTGTTTTTTTGATTTAATAAAAAAAATTTGCAATATTTTTGAATCCAGTCGTCCATTATCGTCATTCTGTTACGGCTATTTCTGAATATTTTTGGTTTTATCGCAACAGCTTGGATTAACCATTTTGATTAATTGTAGTTTCATTCAGCGTCATTTTTTTTTTTTTTTGGTTTGTGTTGACTCGGTAAAAAAGTCTAATTTTGTCTGTTCAATTTTTTTTTTTTAATATCAAACCAAAAATATGTGTTTTCTTTCTTCCATTTAACCGTTCTACCGGACTTCGTTCTAGTTTCTGGTTTGTTATCATTAGGGCCAACAAGAATAAATCCAAATAATTTCCAATTCTAGAGCCGATTTTGTTTTTCAAAAATGAAATAAAAACATTTTAATCTATTCCCAAAAACAATATACACGTCATCCCATCTTTTAATACAAAATATTTTTCATGACGACTTCATGACCTCAATGGACCTGTGTATGGAGTTGATAAACTCCAGACCACGGCATCTGTTCCAACAGATAAGAAACAATTTGTAAATCTTTTGGAATCCGTTTTACTATTGTATGCAGGTGTTCCCTGGATTCATGTCCAAACACAAATTTTTCATCACGTTTATTGTTTCTCACTTGTGGTGTTGTGACAGTTTATATTTTGGTTCATTGTTTATCTACCCAAACAAAAGACATTAGTTTCAATCTATTATCAACAGCTTGTATTCATAAAGGTTATATTAAATCAAATTTATTTCACCAAACATAAACAAACAAAATTCTATGAATTTTATTCCTTCAATGAAAAACACTTTGATTATTTTAAATCAAATCAATGATACCCTATAATGATTTCTTTTATTAATGTATTGAAGTCCGTTATTAAAATTTTCAACATTCAAAAGAAAACCAGATTAGAAGGAAGGAACAAAGTTTCATTTTTTGAATACTTTTTTAGGCCCAAAACAGGAGATAAAAGGCGAGGTCAATGGTTGGTTTGAATCCATTTCAATATCTCCGTGGTGGACTGTGTAATAGCAAATTGTCGGGTTGATTATTGAACAAAAAGAACAACGAAATTCTATGATTCCAAACTTAGGTTTTCCCAGAAGTGAAATATAAGTTTGTATTTATATTTTTCCATCGGATTTGAGTGAGTAAGCTGAAAATAAACTGATTGGATATGGCGCGGGGCCGTTTAATTGGTGGAAATTGCTTATTATATTCATTTTTTCTTTCCTTTTTTTATCACCGGAACTTATGTCGAGCCTGGTGCTATCAGACTAGATTGATTTGATTCTTAAAAATCTGAGGGTTTAACAATCTGGTCCTTTAGATTGCTCAGTAATAATTACATATTTATATTTTTTTTCCTGCTAAATTTAAAAAATTATTACGTTTGTTTGAATAGATGTTTGAAAAACACCTATAAATACAAATTCTGAATAAATCAACATAAAAAATTAAAATCAAACAATGTATTTAAAATCGTTTTAGAATGTTTTTACTTTGATTATCTAAAATAGTAATAGTTAATTTTTCCACACAATTTATGTACCTTTCATCAAAGATTTTGTAATAGATAGAACATATCAAAAAGAGATAAATTAAGTTTATTATATGTCATCAATTATGATTTTTTTAATGACAGGAATAACCTTTAAATTCATTTATTACAAAATTTATTTCAATGTTCTTTTCAAAACTTAACAAATTTATAGAATAAAAATGTTTGTTTATTTATGTCACGTCTATTTCTTAATTTAATCTTGCTTTATTGTGTTTTTGTTTATCTTCAAATAATACAATATAACCGTTCAAAAAAATGTTTGCATTGTTCCAAATTGTTATATTTGGCTTGAGCCCTTCACCAAAAGTTCCCAGTAAAACATCTAATAAAAGATGCGTCTCAAATGGTGTTCAACTAATTTATTTCCAAATATGGAAAAGGTGTTCAAAATCAACTGCTTTGGGTAGATGGTAAAAACTAACCTCAAAACAGCTCAAATTTGAACATTTAACGAATTTCAATAATAAATTTAGACTAGTTAGTAAAACTTTTATTATAATAGTTAAAAAAATACATAAAATAATTTGAAGAAATAATAAATAATTGTTGATAAAATTTATTTTTCATGAAAACAGCATTTTTTGCTTTCAGAAAATAATATTGAAAATATAATAGAAAATAACTAAAATTTTCAAATAAATAATAAATTTGTTTTAATGAGTTTTTAAAATTAGACATGTTCAGAGATGAGGTTTAGAAAAAGTAGAAGAGAATATTTTAAAAAAATCTAAAAAAAAAAAATGAATTGCTTTCTCAAATTTATTTTTTAACTAATTAAAGCTAGTCAAATGTACAAATTAGAATTTCATTTAAATTTTTCATAAAAATTAATTAAATTTAAGAACTATTTCTAAAATAAAAAAATTTTTAGCATGACTTAAAAAAAATAAACACATTTATAATAATTTCAATCATATTATTTATTTTTCTGAAAAACATTAAGATCCGAAACATTATTTTGAGTTTTTGCAAAATTTATTAAAATTAATGACTGCCTTAATCAAAAAATTAAATAAAAAGTGACATAAAACGTATTTAGTCAGGACACTAAACAAGAGAAATAATGTTTTTGTTCAAAAGGTTTCATTTGTTATAGACAAGCGTATGGTTGCAAGAAAAAAAAAACGACAACAGCAGAAATAGGTTTACGTGATTTATTTCAATTTCATCTACCTTGTGGTAACGTTCATAAGCCGGCTTCGGAGCTAGGTTGATCTCTCATAGTAGTTCACACATGTTGACGGTGGTTGATGCTCCCCTGCTGAGAGCTGCCTGATCGTGACAGGTCTGTTTTGAGGCCACCTGTTGATTGCCTGTTGAACTTCCTTGTGATCCCTTTTATAGCGTTTTTTATGGCTTAACAGGCTCGAAAAACGAAGCGAGTATAATTAGGAGGGAAGCATTTTTATTGGACGAAAAATAGAACACTTTAAATATTATTCTATTTTTCGACCGGAACACGTGTGTCGGGAATATTTGTAAATGAAGATAATGGTCATTTTGTGACGGGGTTTTGTCCCGTTCACATCCGGCTCTCGCTCTTGAGTATTTGCCTGTAAATCAGCCGAGCTATGTCTTATTTTATTTTATAACAAGGCTCCCCCAGATCTCGGTCTCGTTTACAGTGAGCGTTATTCGTGTATATTTGGGTGATTAATTCATGATAAAGTCTCTGAAGCATGTGGGAAGTTGTCCTCGTGTTCTTCTTATTGACATTTGTTTTGGTATGGGATTATTTGCTGAATTATGTGTCCCCGAGGGATGTGGAAGAGAATGATCCTGGTGACTGTTACATGGTGGAGGCAGAGGGATTGTATTAGAAAGATGTGTTGGGCGTGGAGCCAGTCGTCGGATATGTGCACGGTGAATCCAGATTGTATCACCATCATCGTTTTGCATCTGACACATCATATTGTTCGTTTTTATACTGGTGTAATTTCCTATCCAGAGCAGATGAGAGGATTGGGCAACAGTTGAGTGTGGCCGATGAAGTAAAACCTTGTCGCCTACTTGTATTGGGTCCTTGTATGAGAGGCGATTTAAGTCAGTCTCAAGTTTGTGGTCAGTTTCATCGTTGGCCAGCGTGACGTGGTGGTGAACCTGCTTTAGCAGGGCATTAATTTGCATTCCATATGCTCCAGGATCGTCGCTTGTGATTTCTTTTCTGTGTAGTGTAGGTAGGCCGATATTGGGGTGACGGGGGGTAATGGCATAGTGCGGGGAGACACCGGTGGCGCTGTTGGTCGTGGCATTCATGGACGAAACGACAGATTCTAGAACGTCTGTCCATTCACAGTTCCTGTCTTCGCATAACATATAAAGTGCGTTCTTCATCGTGCGATGTTGTCTCTCGATATTTCCTGAGCTTTGCGGGTGCCAAGGACAGTGAAGTTCTTGCGTGATTGACATCTGGTTACAGAATTGTCGATAGACTTCTCCAGTGAAATGTGTGCCTCGATCAGAGGATACTATGCGTGGAATCTCTCTGTGTCGAAGGAAGAAATGGTACAATCCACGGGCGGCATCGATAGCACGGTCGCTCGCGCATGGTATGGCTGTAAAATGTCGGCTGAAGCTATCCAAGATGGTTAGAATGTAGCGTTTTCCCTTTGAGTTGGGCATTGTGACAAAGTCTATAAAGACGAGATCGAATGGTCTCTTTCCTCGTTTGCAGTGGCCAATGGGCCAGTGGGTACGTCTACCGTAGTTGCCCTTGCACTTAGCACACGTGTCGCAAAAATCGACATAGGCCTTGATGTCGCGGTTTTTGAATTCCCACCAGTAACTTGAAAGGAGCTCTCGCATAAGGGTAACACCTGAGTGGTTGTTGCCCTCGTTTGCCTGGTAGAGGTATCTGGGTCGTAGTTTATATGGTACAACCAATCTCGGAGAGTGTTTACTGTCTCTTATCATCAAAACGGAGGTGCCTGGTTCTAGAAAAAATTGGCGCAAATGTTTTTTGAAAAGCGTAGCTCGGTGGTCGTCAGGATCGATATGAGGTTTGCTTGGAGTGGGTGACTGGAGGGCGCTGATGATCTTTGCCAGGGCGTCGTCCTTCTGTTGTTCATCTGCAATGCCGAGGTGGTTGCAGATTCTCTCAGTAGGGATGGTGGCGGTGGAGTGATAGGCGAAGAATGCGTTGGTGACGCGCTTGTGGGTGCTGGCGTTTTGTGGTGTGTGAGTTTTGGGAATGAGCTGTAAACCGTTCCGGAAATAATAAAATTTCAATATTGCCTACTTTATTGCATATGCCTCTCTTTCCGTCGTGGACCAGTTCTGTTCCGTGGAGTTGAATGTATGGGAAGCGACCGCTATGATATCTTTCTTCCCGTTGTCGACTTCTTGCATTAAGATTGCTCCACATGCGACGTCACTGGCGTCGGTGGTGAGTGTGAAAAGTTTGGAGAAATCTGGAAACGAGATGACAGGTGGCGAAGAGAGACGGTCCTTGATTTTTTTGAAGGCTCTGTCGGCATTTTGCGTCCAGACAAACGGTTTATTAACCTTGTTGAGTTCGTGTATGGAATCCATAAGTTTTGAAAACATATCTGACCTGATTTGTTCGTGAAGACGTGTCTCTAGGAATTGTCTGATCCACACTAAACGGCCGATAAGGCTTTGTAATTCCTTTTTTGATGTTGGAGGTTTCATTTCCCCGATGGCACGAACGTATTCTGGATTAGCCATGAATCCTTCGCTGTTTACCATGCGTCCGAAGAATTTTGCCTCTGCGAGGAAGGAACATTTATCGGGATTCAGCTTGAGTCCAAATTTTCGGAGGGCAGTAAAAATTGTTCGAGGGAGAGTATGTACTCGGCAGGGTTGACGGTGGTTGATGCTCCCCTGCTGACAGCTGCCTGACCGTGACAGGTCTGTTTTGAGGCCACCTGTTGACTGCCTGTTGAACTTCCATGTGACCCCTTTTATAACGTTTTTTATGGCTTAACAGGCTCGAAAAACGAAGCGAGTATAATTAGGAGGGAAGCATTTTTATTGGACTAAAAATAGAAAACTTTAAATATTATTCTATTTTTCGACCGGAACACGTGTGTCGGGAATATTTGTAAATGAAGATAATGGTCATTTTGTGACGGGGTTTTGTCCCGTTCACATCCGGCTCTCGCTCTTGAGTATTTGCCTGTAAATCAGCCGAGATATGTCTTATTTTATTTTATAACACATTGAAATGCTATTTTTCTATTCTTATTAGTGTTATTGATAATTTGTAATAAAAATGCTTTAAGTTACCTATTTAGAGAAAAGCATTGTTTACTAAATTTTCTAAAAAAAAGCCATCAGTCTGAATGATGTAATTTATCTATAGATTTTATTTCACAGTTCTTTTCACCATCAAAATGCTAAATATAGCTTTAAACTTTTACTTAAAATAGCTGAAAGCAGTTTAAATTGACCACAAAGAATAACAAATAGTTTAAAGATACATATATTACTGGACGAAATTCGCGCAGGGGAGGAGGAAATGAGAGTAGCAAAGATGATTGGGTTCAAACAACAGGGTTCATGGACAAAATGGGAGACAATGATACCTAGGAAAATTGGATGGACAGATCTATGGCGTAACGAATTGGGCATGAACTTTCTGATTCGATCTGTTTATGACCTTTTACCAAGCCCCGTTAACCTACAGTTATGGACTAAATCAGAATCGCCCTCTTGCCCCCAATGCGGTGAAATATGTTCTTTAAAACACATACTTAGCAACTACAAATCAGCCCTAGCAGACGGTAGGTATAGATGGCGCCATGATCAAATGCTAAAAGAAATTGCGGAAGTCGTTAGCACAGCCATCCATACAAACAAACCGAATTCAAACATGAATTTTATAAATTTTATTAAAGCTGGCGCGAAACCGAACCCAAAGAAAATGACCGCACCCAACTACTTATCATATGCGACAGACTGGGACCTCAGAGTGGATGTAGGTAAAAGGCTAAATTTCCCCGATCACATTTTCAAGACCCGATTGCGTCCAGACCTAGTCCTTTTTTCAAATAAACTAAAGAAAGTCATCATGTGGGAACTAACAGTCTGTTATGAGGATAACGCAGAAGAAGCCAGTGAAAGGAAAAAACTAAAATACGATGAATTATTGGAAAGTTGTAGGAATAATGGATGGAAGGCAAGCTGCAAACCAATCGAAGTAGGCACAAGGGGTTTTGAAGCAAAATCACTAGTCAGCGCCTTAACAGACATTGGGATAGTGGGAACAAAAAACGAAAAGTTATCCAAACCATTACCGAGACAGCAGAAAGAACAGCTAAATGGCTATGGCTAAAACGCGCAAGTATATGGTCGAGTAAAATTGGGAATGCCTAATGTAAATGTGTAATTTTTCTTTTTTTTTTTTTACATCACTGTATGTTAAATGTAAATAGTGTATATGCCACAACTTTTAACTAACTAGAAATGCCGTAATCGGTTTGTAAATACGTATAATCGAAAACAGTCGTTTTTATTTATTTTTTTTTTTACACGGTTCATTTGTCAGCCATTGTAAATAATACATACGAACCTTCAAAGGAAAGGAGGAAGAAAGCGTTTTCGTTTCATTCTATATCTTACTCTACTTATTTCTCTCTACTTATCCGTTTTTTTTTGTTATTTATTTATTACTTATTTTCACTTTGGCGTAAATGTTTAATTTTTTTTTTTTCGCATAACCAATATTATCTCGTTACCCCAGTATCTAGAATAATTGCGTAACGTCGTAACGTGCAAAAGAGGTCTATTTTCGATAGTCTTTTCCCCCATTTTCATCCTTTATTATTGATTAGAAATCTCCTGAGTTTTGAATTCCAATTGACTTTATTTTCCTTTTTCTTTCTCCCCAACTATTTGACTTTATGCAAAGCTTGATTGATCACGAATTTCTCACCGTTATTTTATTTTATTTTATTTTTTTACCCCCCTTCTCGTTTCGTTTCGTTTCTAACGAAAAACATAAATTTAATTTTATAATCTATAGATTAGGGTTTTTACTCATCAACATGTTTTAAACGTTTTATTAAGATATTTATTAGCATTCTCGGTTTAATTCGTTGTATTTATTTATTTATTTTAATCGCATAAACGAGATTATTAGTTTTTTTTGTTTTTTTTTTTAATCGTCAACATGTTTTAAACGTTTCATTATGATATTTTTAAGCCCTCTCGGTTTAACTCGCTGTGTAAATTATTAACTGTTTATTTATTTTATTTTATTTTTATTTTATTTTTTTTCTCGTCAACAGGTTTTAAATGTTTTATTATGTAATTTATAAAATGTCTCGGTTTTAACTCGCTGTAATTTATTTATTTTATTTTTTATTCGTAAACAATTTTAAACGTAAGCACTCTCAGCTTAATTCGCTGTAATTTATTTAATTTTAATGGCCGTATTTTTTTTTTATCTCTGTAAATAGTAATTATTAGCTGGTGAAATGAAACTTGATGGGAAGTGGGTAAAAACGGAAAACATAGTTACCTTCTAAGTATCCGATAAGGGGGTGTCCACGAAAGAATAAAAAGGAAAAAAAATTACTCGTAAACGGTTTAAATAGATTTCGCACCGTTGTGATTGGCTGTTGGTCAATCTCCAATCAAATGTGTGATAACGGGGTATATTTATAGAAGTCAGTGTCTACAAGCATTTTTTAGAGGGCGTTTCAGAGTCTGATCAGCTCTGAGGGGGTCGATTTGGTGAGGTCAGTATGATGTTTGAAAGACCCGAAACTGCCCAATGATCCATCTCCAGAACATCACTGACGACGCCCTCTAGCGCTAAAAGAGCTTATATTCAAAGTACATTTTTATAAAAGAATTGCCAAATTAATAAATGATAAATTTAGTTTCCTCCAATATTTTATAAAAACCTCAAATGATTTCTAAAAAAAAACAAATTAAAATTGTGCAAAATAAATTTACTTTTTAAAACTTTCTTAAAATTAAGTATTAATGATTGTTTTTTTTATCATTTCTATTTAGAAACGTTTTTTAAAAATGGCTGACCAAAGGGAGAGCAGCCTTAAGCATGCATATAAAGATATACATCACCCAGCTTGTCGTCAACAAGAACAAATGGTACCATAATACAATATTTGGGAATGCATACAATGGAAATAAATCAGAAAAACAAAACAAAAATAATGGAAAAAGCTTCTTTTTTTTCTCTCTCTGGTGGCAGTTTCACAAGAATATGCTACAACAATGTTATCAGTAGTAACCTTAGCAACAGGAGAGTAAAATTGACACAACAATCATGAAAAAAGCCAAGGATTCCCAGTTCTGACATTTGATGAGTTATTAATTCAAACATGTTTAAATTTTAATTAGTAATTCAGAATAAATTTGGAACAAGATGTTCCCTGATATTTGGCAAATTTATTATTCATATTTAAAAATTCTCCTTTGAATTATAACTTATAAAATTTTAATTATGGAATATCTGGTCAGCAAGTAAAATTGTATGGAGCTCAGCTGATAGATGCAAACCCAAATACAACAGATATCTGTTCATTTTAATAGCATTTAATATCTGAATATTTTATATAAATATAATTGTATTTAATGAAGTAGAACAAACAGACTGACTCTCCACTTACTGCTACTACTATGTTCTTTCATAGTAGTAGCAGTAAAAATAAGAAGAATGATATGCTAATTTATGGGGGAAATTTTTTTTAATCTGATATAAAAGTTTAATTTTCATAATCAGTTCACAATCTATAAACTTCTAAACTAATTTCAAGACTTATGAACTAATTGCCAGTAAGAATTGAATAAAGTTATTTAAATTTTGAGGCAGAATAATAATATGGCTATTTAAATGCTTTTGTTATAAAATAAAATAAGACATATCTCGGCTGATTTACAGGCAATTACTCAAGAGCGAGAACCGGATGTGAACGGGACAAAGCCTCGTCACAAAATGACCATTATCTTTTTTACAAATGTTCCCGACACACGTGTTCCGGTCGAAAAATAGAATAATATTTAAAGTGCTCTATTTTTCGTCCAATAAAAATGCTTCCCTCCTAATTATACTCGCTTCGTTTTACGAGCCTGTTAAGCCATAAAGAAACGCTATAAAAGGGGTCACAAGGAAGTTCAACAGGCAGTCAACAGGTGTCCAGAGTAGAGACCTGTCACGGTCAGCTACTGACAGCAGGGGAGCGTCAACCACCGTCAACATGTGTGAACTACTATGAGAGATCGACCTAGATCCGAAGCCGGCTTATGAACTTTACCACAAGGTGGCTGTCCCAAACCCACACGTTCCTGTTTAAATAAACCACGTAAATCTATTTCTGCTGTTGTCGTATTTCTTTCTTGCAACCATACGCTTGTCTATAACACTTTCAATTCTTATGAGTTCAAAATATTACATGTTCATTTTGTGCAAGACCCATTTAAAGACAATTTATGAAGCGGAAGGACATTTTCACATTTAAAATTTGATATTTTGCTTCCTTTACTTTCATGAAAGAAAATTTTAAATTATACCAGAATTCAAGGTTGAGCATACAAAAATCTGTACAGAATGATTTGATGGTGCATTCAGAAAAATACAGCCATGTAGATCACTAGCACAATATATATATGTGTGTGTTTGTGTGTGCATAACCAGAATTAATGATATAACCAAAAGAAATAACTATAATTTTTTTCTTGTTGCACTGCTTTCAGATTATTGGCGTTTTTTCAAAAAAATATATGTGTATATTTTAAGCCACCATAATCTTTTTGTTATTTTTCTTTAACATTTTTAAATTTTAAGAATAATTAAATTCGTTTTAAATATTGTTTTCAAAAAACGAAAGAAAATATTAAATTTATCACAATTAAAAAAAGACCTGAGATGACCAAACCAACAGCTAATGGGACAGAATACTTGTTGCTGTGGCTATAATAATAAAATAATAAATAAAGTGCAGTTGTTGTAGCCTATGAAATAATAGCTAGGCAAGGGGATGTAGATGACAACTCCTGCTGCTGCAACAAATAGGTCATAATGCTGAGAGCCTCCTTGGTGGTCAGAAGAAGGAAAAGTAAATGGGAAGTTAGAGTGTAGTAATGGTGACGTACACAGCAGTGGTTGCAATAATGGTAGTAGGAAACAGAAATCAAAGATCTAATAGTGAAAGGTCAGAGGTTGCCAAGCACAAAGTCATGGAGCATTTTCATCAAAACCAGCAATATCCAGTATGCCATTGTCAGAAGGATCAGCAAACCGCAGTCGGTTAGTTGACATGGCACAGTTGATATATCTGAAAGAAAGAAAATATTAAATATAAGGTGTTGAATCAGGACATCTAATTCCGAAGACAGCACTTTTGACAACAAAAACACAAAATTCATAATCTTACTCTCCAACATTATCAACAAAATTTAAAAATAAATTAGTTATCTCTAATACTAGAATCTTTACCAAAACCTCCAAGACAATTGGAGATATAGTTAGGAAGAAAAATATATCCAACACCACATCAAATGCAGGGATGAAATAAAAATCCTACAATGTAGGAAAAGTTACAGTCATGAAACTTCTAGGAATCTAAAAGCCCACATCTGTGAACATAACAAATACCTTTAAACTCACACATAATACACAGGAACAAAACTGGCCATAACTTTGATTTTATAAATATCACACTAATTAAGAAAGAACATAATTCTTTATATAGGAAATAATTTGATGGAGTTCTGATAAATATGTTATCGTCTATAAACAAACACACTTCATTATATCACCAGCTTTTATAAAATCCACACTTAAAGAATCTAATATGTCTACCTACCACTACTACAACCGGTGTTATCAAAATATATTATCCTTACACAAAACGTCCCTAAATCAACATGTTGACACCTACCATACATAAGTAAAAATGCACACTAAAACAAATATACATTATCATCTAAATCCCACGTAGACAAACTAGTACTATGATACACTTACATGAATTATATACAAACACTGCTTAATAAGAAAGATGCACATGAAGACTGCTTAACCAATGAAAAATAAACAACACAAAAATTAAAAATACCAGAATGTTTTTTATTTTTTCTCCTCCGTATTTTATTCTTTGATGAAGCTTTAATAAAAGCGAAACTTTTAGATTGATAAACGTTTCGTATTTGTTCCTTATCCTATCATTCTGTCGGATTATAATCCAGATTTGATCCTAATTCAATCTATAAAAAAATGTTCTTGACTCTCTTGGTTAAAGAAAATATAACAAATGAAGAAAACTTGTTTGTTGTAAAGATAGAAACTGAAATGAATAAAAATAGTAGTTTAGTTTAGGGTTTAGTTGATTATGCCTTGAACCATGAAATGTATACCCTTCATAATTGAAGAGTACAAGGCTTATGGTTCAAAATTTGGTGGCATGAAGATGAACTATATAGCCACAAATGCAATTGTCAAACTACTTAGCTATTACAAATGTTACAGATGCCACACCTAAAAATACAGTATTTAAGATTGTTAGCCTAGTTAACAAAATGTGAAGGTCAAAAAGTCTAACAAGTGTATAAATGAATCACAGGGCAAAGTCAAGTAAGAGAAAAAATGAGTTACCCTTATATACTCTATCAGTCTACTAAAAAACAAAAAAAATGCTTTGTGAAAGCAGCAAATTTGAGAAACAGACAATTATGAAATATCAACAACGGTCAGGAGTCAGGTATGACCTTGTCATGAGCTGAAAGGGTCAGGTCTTCAGTTAGACAACAAAGAGTATATCCAATGAATTTACTTAGCCTCTGGGAGATTCATATCCTTCCTGTACTGCTTCAGAGCCTCTGCAGGGGAAATGTCACTTATACATTCATGGCAATCAGTAAGCATAAAGAACACATCAACTGGCAACTTGTTTGAAATGGCCCATTTTATTAGTAATGGCAGATCATGGACATTGTAGGGCAACTGGAAAAGATTTAACAATGGTATTACTTTGTAAATTTAGATAAGCTTCAGAATATTCAAGGCAAAGATGTATGATATGCTCAACAATATGAATTGAGAAATACACATTTGTGATGTTAAATGTCCTTTATTTAAGATTAATCAATATTTGTTATAAAACTAATAGTCATTGAAGGGAAATATTTTAAATATTCTTAAGAGAATTAAAATACTTGAAGTTTGAGATTATCATTATTGTTTTCCACTCAATCAAAGGATATTTCATAATAATTAATAAATGTGTGTCTAGATTACATAGACGAGAAAATAACTGGATAAATCGAGTTGAAATTTGTTACATAGTGCTTTTTGACTCCAGGAGTGTGATAAGCATACTAGAATAATTCTAAATTGGACTTATTTTCCCTTTTATTTTACTTGTCCAACATAAAATTTTAAAATATTTTTACAGCATAGCACAAAAAAAATGAATTAAAATAAAGTAACTGATAAAATACGAAGGGGATGTTGAAAAGTATTCTGCTTGATAAACAGCAGATATTTGGGAGAGTGGAGGGTCTTCATAGTTAGGGTGAGAATTTTCCATCACCTCCTCATAAATTTGTAATTACCTTTTTCAAGCTGTAGCAATATTCCTCTTTTGAGAATTAATAAATTTTTAACCTAAAGATATAAAATGAAATCATAAATTTATATAAGAAAAAATAATTGATACTTACTTTTTTAATGAAAGAATTGTGGCTGATACTTGCTAATAACTAAATCCAGTGATCGAAATAAAGGGTTCAGTTCGAAATTCCAACCACCTGAAGAAGGCCGGAGCGTACAACGGCCGAAACGTTGTGACAAATATGGCGACAAAGATGAGGACAATAGTCCGACTAATGTAAATACTGAACTAAATCTTTTATATTTACTTTTATTGTACTTGGAAACAAAGAACTCTTTCTTACACAATTCTGCAAATTTCTCAGTGTTATATTTTAATTGCAATAGCTCCACTTCAAATATATTAGCATTAAATAGGGTTTATATTCACACATCCCCTATTTGCCATGTTAACTTTGAATGCATCAAGATGATGGCTATATTTTTTCAATTCATTAATAGTAAGATTATTTTTTGATTGAAAATAGGAAATTCATGAAATTCTTTATTCATCATTACTTTTTGCATTAGATTTGATTTTGTTAGTTGCATTTATTACAATATTCAAAGATAAATGCAAACTAGAACTCATTTGTTTTGCAACAAGACACTGCCAATGAATCATGTAATGAACACAAAATTTTGCAAATTTCTTTAAGTATGTTGAAAAGCTCTGGTTGTTGGTGTGCCATTTATTGCCCAAGAAACAATCTTTGTCAAAGTAACTTGAAAAGAAAGATGCCTAAAGTATTGATAAAAACATTTCAGTTTGTACTGTTTTTCATCAAATTTGTTGTTATCCAGGACTATTGATTCACCAACTTGCAATGAAAACTCACTTTTTTGAAGATATAAAGTTGCTTTTTGTTATAAAATAAAATAAGACATATCTCAGCTGATTTACAGGCAAATACTCAAGAGCGAGAACCGGATGTAAACGGGACAAAGCCCCGTCACAAAATGACCATTATCTTTCTTTACAAATGTTCCCGACACACGTGTTCCGGTCGAAAAATAAAATATTATTTAAAGTGCTCTATTTTTCGTCCAATAAAAATGCTTCCCTCCTAATTATACTCGCTTCGTTTTTCGAGCCTGTTAAGCCATAAAAAAAACATTATAAAAGGGGTCATACGGAAGTTCAACAGGCAGTCTACAGGTGGCCACAAAACAGACCTGTCACGGTCAGGCCGAACGATCAGCAGCAGGGGAGCGTCAACCACCGTCAACATGTGTGAACTACTATGAGAGATCGACCTAGATCCGAAGCCGACTTATGAACTTTACCACAAGGTGGCTGTCCCAAACCCACACGTTCCTGTTTAAATAAACCACGTAAATCTATTTCTGATGTTGTATTTCTTTCTTGCAACCACACGCTTGTCTATAAGATTTTCAATATCAAATACAATTATGACAATGGATAAAAGTGGTTGAAATATAATGTACATTTAAGGTTTGTTTAAAGGGCTGTAATTTTTTTCTCTAATGTTACACCAGAAAGGCTTATTTGGGAGACGTGCATCTTTTTGTGGTCCAGGATGTGAATGAGCAGAAATAGACTTCATTCTATTTATAGAAAATATATGGGCAATTAAAGTTTTATTTTTGTTCAGTTTTAATAAACTATTAATGGGATCTTGAATTTAAACTTTTTTTGGATTCTATTTTTACTTTTATAAATTTGTTATATACATAAGCTAGTTGTAAAAAAACAAAACAGGTTTCTCTTTGTTCTAAATTATGTATGTTGTTCATAGCATAATGGAATGCATTAAAAATTGTAGTTTAGTACAGTGAAACATTTTATAAAAAAATTAAATTTAAGGTTGTTGATTCATTGATTCCTACAAGGTATCTATAAATCCATATACTGGTATGAAAGGGAATATAATAGCCATACATATACTTTCATGAAGTATGTAATTAGAAAATATAATGCCTACAATGCTGACTACATCATATTAATTTCAAAGTCAAAAGTAAGTTATTCAGATATTTATAAACTGCATGTGTATATGAATAGAATGTACAGTGGTGTTCGATAAAAGTGACTCACCTAATTTTTTTACTAAAAATATTTTTTGTCTATTGTTTTTAGGGTTAAAATAATTTTTAATCTTACTAATATAAAGACCCCTTTCCGATCACCTAGGAAAAAAGTTTATTCACCCTAAGGTATTCTATTGATAATTATAAATTTGGATATAAATGAGATTCAGGAAAAAAACTCTGCAAAAAAAGTGACTCAGATATCACATTCTAATGATTAAACTGATAAATTTAAAGAGCTTTTGATAAAATATTGAAAACTATTTTAAAATACACTCAGAACAATATTCTAGAGAATTCTAGAACAGCTTAAATTAAATCTAGAGTATTCCAGAATGTTCCAGAAAGCCTCATCTTACTTATTATAAAACACAGATTGTGTGTGCGTGTGTGTGTGTGTGTGTGTGTGTTCGTTTATATATGGGATCGTATTTCCTACATTTTTCAACCGATTTCAACAAAACTTCACAGGACTATGTAAAATTACCCGTCGATCGTTCTGACAGCACCAAAAATTGGAAAAACATAATTGTTTTTGCACGAAATCAATTTGAAAGCACGGGTAAGGGTATCGCACCCGACCGTAAGTTACTGCCGGCAACTCAAACGTCCGAATACCGTTAACTTCCGGTGACTCAGCGTTTTTTTTTCAGAGAACGATACACAAAAAGTAAAACAAATGAAACATAAACATACACAAGTCCTCCTAACTAAAAATAATAACCGGAAACTACTTTAAATACACATGGTGTCCAAATGAAACCCATGTGTACAGTCAAAATGCGGAAGTTAATTTTTAGTCATCAACCAAAAGATATTGCCAACCAGCTACGATGCTACCCGCAGCCGAGCTAAATACAGCCGATTTCTTCCAGCTAAATATCACTTGGCGAACTTGGCTCCGGGGTATAGCGACGTGTTCTCCCTCTCACCCTCACCTGGCCGACCGTCGTGGAAAATAAACCTCAACGTCTCAAGTGTTAATAAAAGCAAAGCAAGTCAGATTTATAAAGATTTCCTATTTGTCCCTTATCCTCTCATTCTCATGCATTCCTATCTATATTTGATCTTATATATATATATATAAACAGATGCAAACTATGCCTGGAAGAAAAAATTAAAATAACTAAGTACAAAAATACAAGCCAGTTATTGAACTAGAGAAATGAAATCATACTTAAATGTCACCATAAAAATAAGTTTATATAGTCTTAAAAATAGACATTTATTTTGCATCAAACACTCAAAAATATATATTAGATTTGTAACTATGTAAGTTTATATGTGTGTATTGTATATGTGTGTATCTATCACTTTTATTATTATTACTTTATATTTTTTTATTACTATTAAATGATGATGATGTTTAAATGAATAACAACATAGATTGCATTTCTGTGATTTTTATTACTGGTTGAGCAGTTAAAATTTTATCCATAAAATTTTCCCTTACCTTCCCTTACTGCAATATTCTCAAAAAAATCTAAAGTAGGATCTGTATTGTAATCGGTACTGAATTAGCTTCTTGACTTCAGCCGCGTTCTCACAGACGTGATGTGGCTTCCTCTGTCTTTTCTACAAATATTTTCATGGCTACTTCACTGATGAGCATTTTTCCCTGGTGCCCTGACTACATGAATTTAAGTGTACTACTAGATTGGCATCTAGGTCCCAACTTTTACTATTGAAATAGTTAAATGTAACCGCCCTTCTAACAGTTTTTTTTTTGCATTCTCCATATTGGAACTCGGCAGTAACTCAAACCTAAACCTCCTCTCACTTTTTATATGATAAATATACAATGCAACATCAGTCACCATGTTTTGTTGCGTTGATACCTTTTTCTTTTTCCTTTCTTCAATCCCCCACACCCACTATTTTTCTTTCATTTTATATCCATAATCCCCTGTGTGATAATGGCACTTTGACTTGCTTGGGGTACATAAATGCTTAAAAAAACAAAACACCCATAAACATTGAATATAAAATAATTAGGGTACTGACAAAAGCATCTAATAAAATAATTATATATATACTGAAAATACCATCTAACACAATCAAAGGTAAAAGGTCTCTATATACAGCACAAAATATAATAAAAAAAAAAACACAATATATATATATATATATATATATATATATATATATATATATATATATATATATATATATATATATATATATATATATAAAGGCAGGATGTGTGTGTGTGTGTGTGTGTAACGAATGCACGGCAGCAATTTTCGACGGATTTGCACCAAAATTTACATGCACATGCTCCAAGTTAGTGGGAAGGCCAAGACTGACTTTGCATTTCCCAACTCCCATCGATAGTGGAAATAATCGATTTTTCATGCTTCTACGGCAGTTTTCATGTAGTTTGCGGTCATTTTCTACTGGCCAGAGTGAGAGTCTATAGCTAGCTGCCACGAATAGGCAGGAAGATTCTATTGGCTAGTGTGCCAGAGAGCCAATAGCTGACCGACACGAATGTTAACTAGCATGCAAGCATGGAAAAAAAATTCGATAGCTGAATTTTTCATCTCAAGTTCTAATGCAATTAAATCTGCATGGCACTTTACTCCAATTGGCTCATTCGCTTGCTTAAACTCAACGTTGATTCTGATTCCGCAGAACTGGGTTGGGTGTGAAAAAAGTATTTGTTGTTAACATTCTTTTTTTTCATTCGGTTCTTCCAGTTACGAGTCCTTTTTAAAGCTGATCGTTTTGTGTTCATTTTGTTTAGTTCTTTTTATCGTAACAAATTTAATGTTTAGTATAGAGCTTAGAAAAAATTCGCAGTGTTCTATAGGCAAAGTAACATGGCATGTAGCAACATCAGCACGGCAAAGGGCACTCCTTTAAAGGCAAGGAAGGGCAAAATATATTTTAAGTCAAGTGATAGCGATTGCTGTATGAGTTATGATTTTATAATTTTGTCATTGGCAACGCCGGGCCAAATAATTTTAGTACAGTAATAAAAACAGCTTGAAATAGCCACTCAAGAACCACTTTAAGGCATCTATTATTGCCCTTATAAAAAGCAGGCAAACAAAAAAACTCTGAAAAAAACTATTAGGCATTCTTTATGAAATGGACTCTGTAAATGGCATAAGTGTCGAAGTCCCCCGAAATTTTCTGCAAGCACCAGGGGTAAAAAACTGCGTGAAGGACACTGGGGATATTTAAAAATATGGAGCAACTTATTTGAGACTAAAGAAGCGTTCCCTAACATTAGAGTCTTCGAGTTGGAGAACTCTAATTTAAGAAAACTAAGGCCTTTTTGTGCCCCTGTGTTACTCCATCCCTCCTTATATAGGGCAGTGAAATTAATCTACCCCACGGACGTCGGTGGTTTGGTCTTGTTGATAGATACTGGGTCGATCACCCCGGGGAAAATAATAGGACTATAACTACCCAAGCATCTGCAGCCAGCCTTGTGACAATGTGGTTTAGCTTGCCTTGACAGAATGTTAGAGGAGCCGACATAGATCTGTTATATTGTTCCACGTTCCACTGGGTAGGCTATACGGACCACAAACTTCACCATAGAAAACTGAAAGAATGTTCTCTTCTCCGATGAAACGAAAGTTGAGCTAAATTCAAAGGATAAGCGATCTAAAATCCGAAGAAGAAGCTTTGAAAGCTCTTTGAATTTAGCAGTAAATACTGTCAAGCATCCGTTCAGTATAATGTTCTGGGGATGCTTTTGTTTTCATGAAACTGGTTTCTTAAAACCTATTGAAAAGACCCTCAGAAGCGAGCAGTACAAGAGAATTATAGTCTTGTCTGCTCCCTTCTACTGAAACGGTGCAAATCGACCCAACCAAGCTCATTTTTATGCAGGTTAATGCTCCCTGTCACAAATCAAAATTGATGAAGGAATACTTTGATGAGAAGTAGGTGAGTGTTATGACATGGCCTCCCCAATCTCCTGACCTCAACCCCATAGAAAACTTATGGAGCATTATAAAGTACAGGCTCTTGAGAAAGCAGTTGAGCAACAATGAGGATTTGATTGTGAATTTCATATCTGAATGGAATTCAATGCTTGGAGATGAGATTTGCCAGAACTTAATCAAGTCAATGCCAAAAAGGATTGAAAAGGTTATTCAAAATAAAGGAGGACCCATAGATTATTAAATATTTCTGACTATATTACCTATTATAAATAAATTATACCTCTATTATTCTTTATTTAAAGCTGTTCGGTTATGTTTCTATTGATTACTAGTTGCAGGACATAAGTGAGTCACATTTTTGCACAGAGTTTTTCCCTAAATCTCATTTATATCCAAAGTTATAATTATCAATAGAATACCTTAGTGTGAGTAAACGTAAAGCAGAATATAATATTATTAAAATATTTTTATTGTAATAGATTACAATAAACACATTTTGCATTGCGACACAAAAACTTTCATGTTTCAGAACTTTAATCGTTCCTCATCAGGCGATGGTAGATAACATATAAAAATGATTTATTTGGAAAATTTGAAAACAAATCATTACCTCTGATGAAAGTTAAAAAGGGGTGGGGGGAGCTTAATGTCAGAATTAAAACATATACTTGTGGGCATGTTTGGATTAACCAATTAGAAGTCAGATCTATGTTAAAATAGAAAAATAAAAAATAAGGTCAGAGGGTGGAGAGAGGTGGCTTATAAATTCATGTCTTCATACATTGACACTCTAGACATATCAGTGTTGAACATAATGTAGCAAAATCCAAAGTTCAGATTTAGTGAAGTAGACATAAAATAACATTGAACAAAAAAAAATTATTTTTAAGAATTTTTCCAAATTTTTTTATACTACGGAAGCTTCTTAAAGGGACTGAATAGATAAAGTTAAAAGAAATTTTTTTTTTGTGGAACTTTAATATACGATACTAATTATATTGAATGGGCAGTAAAAACAGGTCAATATTAAAGTTGAAAAAATCCAATAAAATTGAGTGGACGATTATATACTTATGAAATAATCTTATTAGTCACATGCAACATACAAATACCCATGTTCAATAATTCTTAATAATTTAAAACAGTTCCACCCATGGTGTACTATACTCTAATATAGAACAGCATGGTTCCACCGTAAAGATTTAAATTTTTTTCATCCACTCTTTATCTTTGTTGTATTTTAACATTTATTTTTGCATTAAAAATTGGTTATATATAATAGAACTAAGTTGATAAAAGAGAATCTTTGATATCATACCATCATCACACATTATTATCAATGAAATGTATTACTGTTGCCAAAATTTCAACATCCTAAGTTAGTTTGATTTGCCTATATTACTTACCATTCCTCCATAAAATACAGAGAAACCAGCAATTTGATCACAAGTTTCAGAAATTTGCATATCTGCACTGAGTTTTAAGTTGAGTGCACAAGTTGGCAGGATTTACGAGCAATCAACATTGACATGAGGGCAGCAGCCAGAGTGGTGGATATTACAGGAGCACCCCGCACTGCACAGTGGAACATATTGTCACCAACCCTCACAGCAATTAAATACCGCTTACCAGTACATTCTAAAGAAATAAATATAATTTCATAAAGGAAACAAAAATAAATGTTGGATGAAAGAAAGAGAAATGATTGTTTTAATGCATATATTTTAAGAAATCTAGCAGTGGCCATTGGGCTGACTTTTTCTGATTGTTTATATAATTAATGGATAATTAAAGAGGAATGTAAATATAGTGAAGTTATAACTATTTTGACATTTTCCTTTGTCAGTTTATATAATAAAATTAATAAGAGTAGAATTAGATATTGTTCACAAAGATGTAGAAATATAGTAAAGTATTAACATTTTTTTGTACTATGACAAGTTGTGAATTGGACTTGATGTGAGGAAATTAAAAACTTGCCTGAACTTATAATGAAATGTTTTTTGGAATGTGTCATTATGACAGAAAACATTTACAGAATGTCATGTTATTTAAACTTCTCACAATTTGGTATGAACTTTGCACAACCAAAGAACTTACAAATGTGCAAGATTATGTATAAAAAAACCAGCATGAAAAACTGAAATAAAATTTTTAAATAACTTGATTGAAAACTCATAGTTTTGTATAGAAGGTCTGTTAAGAAAGCATCCAGCCATTTAATAGTAACAGAAAAATAGTTTATTTAGAACAATAGTGATACCTTAGTTTTACTTTAAGATAGTCTTCTTGAAACCACTTATTCTAGTGTCCCTTCTATGTTTTAAAACAGTTTATAAAATCCTCTTTCAAGATTGTCATCAACAGCCCCATTATATTATCCTTAATTTTTATTTGTGGTCTGAAATCTTCCACACAACAATGATTTTAGCTTTGGGAAACATCAGAGATCACAGGAGCCAAATCTAGATTGTAGGTGGGGTGGTGACATACCTGGGTGAGGTGATGTTTTGCCAAAAATCCTAAACAAGCCATGAAGGAGAGACAGATACATGGTCATAATGAATTCAATGGCCACACGGTATATATATTAATGGTGTTTTACTGCTTATTGAATAAGTCCCACAGAAAAGTGTCTGTTTATGCATGTGCAATAAGGTCCCCTCTAATTAGCTGTCATTAAAAGCAAACAATTGGTTCTCAAGATATTCAAAATTGTTGAATATTTTCCAAAAAGATGTTTGTGAGTCAGTGGATATGTATAAACATTCTCTTTAAATAGATGTCAGTTCAGAGATGAGCCTAATCATTTTTCCCTTTTTATACAGTAAATAATAACATAGCTCAGCCACAAAAATAATTTCACATTCAACAAAATGAGTTACTTAAGATTGGTGAGTTCATGATTAAATTATTCAATATATTTAATGCAGTTATTCAGATATTTATAAGGCTACTATTCTCTTTCCCAACAAATATTAGTTTCTAGAATAAGACAAATCCTAACACTTATTCAATAAGAGTTATTTTTAAAATCTAAATGATATTTCAGATAAAGTAAGCAGAAAATGTTTCTTATAACATTGTAATAGCAATTGAATTTGGAAAGAAAATAACACACAACTAAGACAATTGATTTGAAAACTATTGATGACAAAATACCAGTATTTTTTTTTAACATGTTAATAAATTATGTTTCAAGACCTCTAAGATACATATAACTAATAATCAGAGATACTTAAGCAACATCTGATTCTGCAAGTAGGCTTTTTTTTAAATATACATAATATTAAGATACATGATCTGCTAAAATAGACAAAGCCATATACTTTTCTGTTATTAGCCCCAAGATCTAATCCTTGTTCTATATTTGGAAAGTGCCATAAAGATATGTTAACATAAAAAAATGGTTTTGCAAGGAGAATAAATTAAAATGGTGGAACTTATCGATTTTAAAGAAAAAAATGTCAACTTATTGCAAAGCTATTTCTGTAACATGTTTCTAAGAAATTCAAACAATTAAGAACGAAAGTCAAAGAGAGTGGTTATGTTGAAATCCTGTAATAGTGAATAGGACTCTAAAACATACAAACTTCACTCAACTCTACTCAGCCACCACCAAACAAAATTACAATGCCCTGGAGGCAAATACAAGAATCTATAAAGTAATCTAAGAGGCACCCAATGCTTAGGATTAACCAGAAGTAAAACAAATTTGCATGTTTACTGACCCCACCCCTTATAGTACTAACTTCTTTGAAGGGAGGGGTCTTTTACAATAACACCATGCAATGCAAGAGCATTTTGGACAATGAGGTAAGTTACCATTTTCTTCTGTACACTCCCCACTTATCTCATGATTACATATATGGCAATTTGGTGTGAGCCTTTTAATTCTGGTCTTTTGTTGTAGGGAGACAGTCACCTCTTCTTTGGAGGAATCATTTTCCTAGAAATCATCATGCTCATCTGGTACACGTCCTGAGTTGTCTCCATTGGAAGAGTTATTGGAAACATCAAATCCAATTACTTTGTACTTTTAGAAGATGTGGGAAATGTACTACCTGTGTTGCTCTCTGATGTGATGGAACTCATAAAGGGGTAAATATTTTTCTTTTGGTTCAGGATGCCATTAATAAAAATTGTGTGTCAGATGATACAAGTAACACACTCTACCTGATGTCTCATCTAAATTGCTGCCACAACAAAAATAACAACCCCCAGTGATAAACATAGAAATTTTTAAGGCAGAATCCTAGATTTATGATGATTACAATTGGCCAGAATATCAACTTTATCCAGTGAGGAGTTTTTACAATAGCAGCAACACACAGATGTTTTGACTGCAGGTACATCACCATATTTTGTACAAACCCAGAATTATAAATATTCAGCTCACTTATTTGAATGGAAAGCAATATGTTTATAGAAACAGTCTTTTTTGCTTAAAAACCAAACAGTAATCTGAGATGAGGTATTATGTACACTATTTACATTGTTCAGACTATTGTCCTCATCTTTGTTGCCATATTTATTACAACGTTTCGACCATTGTATGCTCCGCCTTTCTTCAGGTAGTTGGAATATTGAACTGAACCCTTTATTTCGCTCACTGGGGTATAAAAAACACATGGAACAGTTGGCTAGATCCAGTGACAGGATCCAAAGAGTGTGAGTTCAATACCTGGTTAAGGCGGTGGAGAACTTTGAGAGGGGAATTAACAGGAAATAACTGACACCCATTAGACATGACACGTGGAACTAGAACAGTCTACCCCAGTGAGCGAAATAAAGGGTTCATTTCGACATTCCAACCACCTGAAGAAGGCCAGAGTGTACAACGGCCAAAACGTTGTGATAAACATGGCCAATAATCCGAATAATATAAAATAGTGTACCAAACAGTAATGATTTATCAGAGTCTAACCAAACCAACACATAAACAGACCTTGACTTGGTGTGTCTGCTGTGAGTAAGATGGTTCTGATAAAATGACTGTTTGGTGAAGGCAGTCTCTCAGCATAGATGGCATAACTGCTAAACTTAAATTGCAGTTATTGTGCATGAGAATGGTGATGCTTGATAGTAAAAAAAATCATAGTTGATCTATGGTTGCAACTACAGGTACATGACTGATGCTTTTTGGTGTCAGGAAACGCATGGAGTACTGTTTGGATTTGTAACTGTTCATGTTTTTTTACACTGAGAATATCAATAAAAATATAAAAGATTCAGTTTGTAAACCATTGAAACAATAGAACTTTATACATTCTTGCATTACTTTATCAAACATTTGGAATGCTCTATACTACCTTTTTGACAGTACTAACACCTAAACTATCAATAAATTTGTATCTGAGTGCCAGGTATTCTACATGTAAGAAGTTGTACCTACCTGAATGGGCGTATTAAGTGTTGAATTAAGGGCAGCAACAATATTTCAATTGCAGGTCCGTTTTCGGCGAAGACGTTTGCCTTCCTCATATGTACGCATTGAAATCAACACGGAATTGGGATGAATCCTTTTAAGAAAGAATAAATAGTATTTAGTTTAAGAAAATATACCAAACCAATAGTTCAATAAAAGATGACATTTGACAATATTTTTTTCACAAACTTACTATGAGGGAAGCATCATTCAAAGAATTATAAATTTCATTATATTGGAACATATGTTTATATATATACATTACATGTTTTAGAAACTCCCACCAAAATATCCCCTGACTAGTGTACAGAGTGATTGCTGGTGAATTCATCTACAAAACTAGAGTCAAGATGCTGAAGGTAAACATCAATCAGCCAAGTGACAAATTTTATATTTGTATTAATCCTATATATATATATACATATTTCGAATACAATAAAAGGCCTGCTGTTACATGCTTCCACAAATCTTCTGATTTATTCCCACCTACTGTGCAACATCAACTGGATGTGAACACTATGACAGCAAAAACACATTTAAAAATCCGTCGAGTATTATAATAATAATATATACAAGTTATTAGACATAACCAATTGGTATTATAACAAGTGTACTATGAGAAATGAGCCTTTCAAATACAATAAAAGGCATGTCATTAAAAGAAAAAAATCAAATCATCCTTTTATGCAATGATTCATTTTTTTGAAACATTTATAAAAATAACCTCTGGATGCATTTGTATAATTTGGCTCTGTATTCTTGCGAGTCGGCTATTTATTGTTGTACAAAAGTGTAATAGTTGTATTTTGTCTTTAAATTTTATTCATAGGGAAAAATTTTGATGCAAAACAAACAAAGATAG
>CAHIKZ030002731.1:130000-203514 GCA_903632075.3 Acanthosepion pharaonis | reverse complement strand
TTCTCTAAATATTCCTGACCCTCTGTATTAATGGGTTTTCCTTCTCCATAGTGCTTCTTTTTTTCTGTCTCCATCGCCTCTGGTCAACAATATCCTTCTATTTTTTTTTACTATGTTGTTTCTTCCTGCTTTCTTCTTTCCACTCAAAATATCTTCTTGAAATATTTTATTGGCTTTTTTTTTTTTACCTGCATATTCATTTTAGAGATTAGGGTCCACCTTCATTTTCTTGTCTGTATTGTTGATAGCAAATTCATTAGCAAAAAACTGTTAATAAAGAAAGGAAGAACAAGAAACATCCGAACATGGCGAAAAAATCGTCCATTTTCTTAAATTTCCAGTACAAAGAAAAATAACCCAAGCGAGTAGCAAATATAAAAAGTAGAGTAGTCAATACGCTAAGTAAAATAAATCCTAAAGATGGAGAGGAATAAAGGATATTCAACAAATGGATCTTCGGGGTAAATATGGCTAATTTGCTAGAACTTTTTAATTGGTTCCTTCTTGTAGGCTGATGATCTTTTCCTTATTTTCCGTGACATTTCTGGAGGGAAAATACCTATTATTACCTTTTTATATAATGAGTTGTTTGATAATATAATTACAATTTTCTATGACGTTTGTCTCGTAACGTAACGTTCCGGGTTTCAATTCTTGGTAGTGGATGCGCAGTACTGAAGAGTCCCAAATAGAGGAGGAATTTCTGCATTCTGCTGAGCTTTATTCTAGACTCGATGAATTACTGATATCTATATCTATCACGCCTATCTCACACACACACACACACACATTACTGACACACACATATATATATATATATATATATGTGTGTGTGTGTGTGTGTGTGTGGAAATATAGAAAATAGAAAGAACTCTGTTAGTAAATAATTTTTGGGAATAACTTATTTCTGAAATTTAAGCGTTTTTATACATATGTAGCGTGTTGGAATCATTTCCTAAATAAATAATTATATTTATGCTCTACTTTTGTATCGAGCACTATTTTTAAAATAATAAGAAAAAATACTAAAGAACTTTTGATTATTTACCTAACGAGTTCTTTCCTATTTTCTATATTTTCACACACACACACATACATATATATATATATATATATATATATATATATATATATATATAACAATTCAACAACATAGGGTCTAAATTTTGATAACACTAAATTAATATTTTGATATTAGTTTTAAAATTAGAAGTTTGTTTTTAATGAAATTGCTTATGTATTTTTCTTATTTTTTTCAAACCGAGATAAATGTTTCTTCATACTGCAATTTATGCTGTTCTTCGGATCTCAATTAAAAATTACTTAACAGACATTGAATATCGTTTAGATGTGCTAGGTTCCTATGCTAGGGATACTGAATTTATTAACTATTTCTATATAAACATGACTATTTACGTAATTTTATGTAAACAATTCAAAAGTATCCTCTTTCCGTTGTAATTTTAATACTTTTTTTTCTATTGGTCTAATTTCTTTGTGGACTCCTGTATAATAGCTACATATAATAATGACAAAAGGAATATATTTTATGCAAATATGACGAATAACAATGCTAAATAAAAGAATGGTGTTTGTGAAGAGAAAAAAAAAAGAAGCTAATTTATTATCTCAGAGCAAGCTTACCAGAGAAGTGGTGAACTAGATGAAAAGAAAAATGGATCTAGTAGATTGAGAGTAGAAAGCAGTGTGAAGAGTAATATTTGAAATGAACAAAGTGCAGTGGAATTAAAATACGTCTGAGATTAGAAGAAGAAAGCAAAAAAAAAGGAGACAACCTAATGTTATCACGTGATATCCCATCTGTTGTAAAAAGTTGAATCAGAGCAGGCTAATTTACTTTTACCGAATATAATAAGCCCACAGATGATAGGTAGAAGCGTGAGCAGATGAAAAGAGAAATGGGTTGAAAAAACTAAGACACGGGAGGTCGAATGGCTTTTAAGTGGAAGAAAATACCACACATATAAAACATAAAGCAAAAATCAAGCAAAAATATACACACGCCCTGAAAAGAAAACTTCAAAATAAGAGATCATACAAGTGTAGATTGGTCTTATATGATGTATTTAAAAAAATATTTGAAAAACACATAACAAGAATAATTGAATGAAACTATTTCTTGATAAAATAGATTCATTAATATTATATATATATATATATATATATATTATATATATATATAAAATATATTAATGTGTATTTAATTTATATTTTTGCTGAGCTAATCAATTTCTGTAAATTTATATGAAGATCGCAATTTTCTATTATTTAATACAGTTAAATATTTTTGCGTTAAATTCCAAAAGTAGTTTGTTGCGTTGTGCGTATATATATATATATATATATATATATATATATATTATAAATTATATATTATATTTAAAATATTTTTTCGCTACAGATTTCTAACCACGTCTCAAAAGGGAAGCTAAAATCTACAAATTTAATTTTGTAATTAAATTAAGCACATTAGTTCCATTTCATCCTCAAGCAAATTTTTGGAGCAACTTATTTTAAAATTACTGAGCTTTAAAGACACGGCGAAAATTCATATTTGATGTTTCAAGGATACAGAGAACATCATTCATCCAGAGAAAGGGGTGGTTGCGTGTTCATTATCATTGACTTTTGTTTTATCAGGTATTAGTTAGGTTTGAAAAAAGGGGTTGCTTTTAGGTAGGGGTAGGGATGTATTTTCAAACATCCACACACACACACACACATATATATATATATATATATATATATATATATATATATATATATATATATATATATATATATATATATATATGTATATATCGTTTTAGCAGGAATAGCAAATGCATTAAGAATATCCAGACGTTAAAAAATGCTTTATTAATTCCTATCAACTACTATTATCTGATTGTTACAAGAATATATCGGATTCATTATTTACAACAATCTCCACGACATGACAATATGAACAATAGGAGTAGAATTAAAACTATTCAGATTATAGTAATATCGAACTCATGAAATATGGAAGATTTTTATACTAATGTTCACTCACTACAAGACCCAAGAACCGATCGACTTACAAAGGTTAATCTATGTTGATGTAAGAGCGTAATAAAATTCAAGAAGTGAAGTTGAGGTGCTATGCAAGTAGGGATCTTTAACATTCGTCTAAGTAACACTGGTCTAATGAATATTGGTCTGAGGAACACTCCCCTTTAAAGAATATGAATATAAGAAATAGTAGTCGAAGAAATTCTAGTCAAATGTGCGTTGTATTGATATGCAAAAATGCGTGCTCATAAATGATTATGAACAGCATGTATAATCAGTAATTAATGATTTTATCATAATGTTGAATATTATTTTGTAATATAGTGAATAGCAATAATAATTGTAGATGAATGAAATTAATTAAAAAAAAATACGATTATAGTCCAATGGTGCTTCGACGTATTCCATAGACAAATATCCTTATATGATTAGCTTTAGAATAATATTCTGTAACCCAATGTTCCTCAAATACATGCAGGCAAGATAATGTTTAGCTCTCTTTACTTGAAAAGGTCAATATTGTAGAAATAGCAAAACCATACTGTGGAATAATAAAATAATCTGTCCGAATAGAACTTACTTCTTATTAGAGGAGTACAGAAGTGATTAGAGATTATTTATCCTTGTGTACCTGCAATAATGACAAAACATTTTCTTCAGAATATATAACAATATTCTTCCGAACATAATCGTTCCACTCGAACATTGATTACTAAGACGAAGATTCTATTGTTTCAACAGACGTGCGCAAATCACCCAGAACAATTTACTGCCTTTTAAAATATCTAAAGTATAAAGTTTGGAATCATTAATTCATCATAATAAATCTTATACACACACACAATATATTTTAATCACTTTTTGATTACAGGCATATATATTTATATAGTAATGGTATTTGCATTGTCTTACCTAATCAAAATCGTCAAGTAAGGGAAATTAACAGAAAACATCTACGTTTCAATCTTCCATGTATTTCACGTACATCCCTCTGCTCAAACGTACGCTTAAAATATTTTGTCGTTTGTCGTTACGCAATGAAAACGAAATAGTTCACAATTATTTATATTTTTATATTTATACATTCTTTTTATAGATACAAATATTCAACTAAAATGTATTATATTTTATATATATATATATATATATATGTGTTGTGTGTGTGTAACAAAATCAGTGTGTGTGTGTGTGTGTAGAATATGAAGATAAATTAAAAATAACGAAAAAAGGTTAAAAATCCGTCTTGGAAAATTTTTTTTCAAATATGAAAATATACATGTATGGGTATTTTTTTTATATATTTTTGCATATGTATGTATATTTTCCACTAATATTATCTATCTATCTATCTATCTATCTATCTATCTATCTATATATATATATATATATATATATATATATATAATCTTGTTGGCTTACTAACTGTAAAAAATCGCCTTATTTTCTGACTTGTTAAGGTTAAACAGCTTGCACTTTAATATATTCAATGATCAAGAGCGGTTACTTGGTAATATCTAATTTCATTGCAATTATCTGTACATTGCACAGTAGTATAAAAGTACCCTTGACCTGACTGTAAACTATCATCGTAAAATCAAAAATACAAGTCTGTGGTCGACATTGTTAGCTAAATGTCAGAAATCAGAATTCATATTTTTTCACTTTATCTTATAATTTCCACACGCTTTCATTGTCGAAACTGTTAAATGTTGCAAATCTTTTCTACTCTAATAACTTCATGTCTCGCACCTCTCGCCTGTGGAACTCCCTCCCATGTTTCCCTGATAGCTATAATCTCCAACTATTCAAATGTAATGTCAATCGACGTCTCCAGATGCCCTGATCTATCCCCTATCCTTCTCTTCATGTTTTCCTCTATCATCCTATTTGCTCTTTATAAGGTTTCTCTTGTAACCCTTTGCGTGCTAATGGTTTCCCCTTTTTTTTGGGGTGAAATGCTTTAAAAAAAGCATTACCTGTTTACAAACCTTTTTAATGTTTTGCGTTTCTTCAGGTCGTAAGCGATCATGATCCTCCACATCTTTCTTTATATAATGTCTATGAATTGTCTCGTTTAATCAGTGTGCGTTACTTCTTTTGTCTTCTAGAAATCTGGAATTCAGAGTTGGCTTTCTCTCAGACTGATTGCCACAGAAGCCTAGAAAATTCAGACTACTTAGCGATTTAAACTCATCACATTTAATTAAAAATAAATATTTTCACTCGATATTTAATTTCTGCCTGAATTTTCTATGATGAGTTTATCATTATTTATACTATTTACACTCAGATTATTCTCCTCATTATTATTGTTGTTATTACAACGTTTCGACCGTTGTGTCTCAGTGCCTTCATCAGGATAACCTACTGGTAATTTCGGACAACCCATCATTTAATTTACAGAAGTCCACTGTTCCCGTTCCACTGCGCCCAAACTACCCTGTAGACATGTCATTAGTGTCTGCAAGTAGAAAAGGTCAAAGTGCAGAGGACCAGAAAAATGCCACGCCTGTCTGCCTTATATCAAGGGCTTATTGAACAAAAAATTCAAAATGTGTGGTAGTAGTATACAATATCAGAACAATATTCAGAAGCATCTCCACTTTTATGGAAAAACTCTGCTGATTAAAGCCTGACACGAGGAAGAGCATGGCCAAGAACAGTGTGTTCTCCATTTCTTGTAACAAAGAATCTAAAGGTGAAACAACACTCCTCCTAAAAGTAAGAAGAACATTGAAAACACATCATTTGAGGAGTAGAACAATGAAATCAGGTATGGCTGTTACTACTGTTTATTATAAACAGAGCATTTACTTAAATATTTGTGTCTATATAAATACACGTATAACAATAAAATATATTAAAATAATTGTCAGACTTTGGCCATTTCGTAGTGTGTAACGTCATTTGTTTACGTTTAGATACGAGTCGAGCATATATGAACGTTCGAGGAAAATCATGGAAAATTGTAGTTTAAAAGCAGTAAAATCGACCTTGCCAACCAGACGCTCCTCTGTAGCTTAAACTGATATAACACGTCAGGCTGTATGATGTTCCGTATAGGATACAGGTTCAATTCCTGTCGGAAGAAACATTTTCTATGAAAATTTCTTGGGCATTCAGGCCGGTAAATGTTGTTAAAACTATTATAAAAAAAATAGCATTTACCTAAATATTTGTGTCTATATAAATAATATTAAAAATATATATATATATATATATATATATATATATATATATATATATATATTTAATTATAGGCTTAGAGTTTTGGACATTCCTTTGGATTTTGAAGAATCCTCAAAAACTTAAACTTATGTGGCCTTTTAAAATTAATTTACTCTCTTCCCTAGGACAAGTGGGATTTTTCTCCTTTGAATGGTTCACCATGTGTTCTATCTAAAAACTATCAAAATACAATGATCGTGAAATGGCAATGTAAAAAAATGTAGCATATGTGAACATCAATAATTGCAGTTGTAGTTGGAGCCCTTATATTGATTGCAAAAGGGTCCGACAGACTTGTTGAAGTTAAATACCTTCAATTATCAGTTTTGGCCTTGTGCCATACATAGTTAAATTTGATAAATAATTATTCCTCATTGTGGGGCGATAGTTATTCTATTAGTATAGCAAACCATCCCTTTGTTTGTATGAGGCACACCTGTTGACCTTTTAAATCTTATAACGAAACCCAATATTAATTTAAACGCACACCGCATCACAGTTAAAATCAAAGTTTTTTACCCATCTATTTACTTGTAAAGAATAATTATGGCTCTCCACATCTTCTGGACTTTGTAGGTTTAAAAAGCTTTTCACTATTAACTGTATCCAGCCATCCATTCAAACAGACTTTTTTTGCATTTTTTTATAACTCTCCTTCCTTCAATGCCCGGTAAATTCTCCAAGCCGTCTTTTCTCATAATGTATCTCCAAAATTTAAACTGTTTACCAATTCAAAGTGTGAATAGCATTTTAATTCCCATTTTTTTTTCGGCTTACGGTCATATCCGATCGAAACAGCGAAGTTAAAACATTTAAGCTGGTCTGTATCTAAATGGGTGACCACTTGGGAATACCAAGTGCTGTAAGCTTTTGCATGTGCGGTTTGTGTAATTACCTGGCTCGTAATTGTTAATCAATTCAAATCGGGCTCCTTATATTGACTTTCTCTCAAATATCTTTGGCAAAGATATAGTTCCATCATCTTCTCCCCGAAGCTACGGGTTAATTAATAAGACTTGTATCCCTAAATCATTGTTCCAAGAAAAAAAGTTTATTACAATCTAAAAATATTTTATGGTGATAAATAATCTTTCAAAGGGTTGATAAACCATGAAAGAAAAAAACACTAAACCAATGAAATTTACTCGTTGTTCACGTGCTCTGTTAAATGTGTTCTTAGTGTCCGTTTATAGAATCCCATTTCTGTCATTTCGAGCTAAATATTCCCTTACAGATAAAGAAGATTTGCAAGAATTTTTTTGTTTGCTTTCCCTTTGTACAGGAAGATATCAGTTAGCACAATTTTCTTTTGTTTCTAATGAAATATTTTCCGTTGTCTTCATAATTTTATATTAGTTTCTTGAAAAGCCCCTTCTCTATTCATATATTTCTTTCAGTTCATTGTGTTTCGTATTCCATCGTCTGCACAGATAATTAAATTTCTATGTCTGCTTAATTTCTAATGTCTCCGGTGACAGATGTTTTAACACCGTTGCATGCTCGTTTACGCCATTCAGCTGAAAACATTGCTGCAGTGCACGAGAAATGTGGCCGAAAATCCAGACCCTATGTATTCTTCATCGCGCGCAGGAATTGAACCTCTCCACAACAACGTTACATCGTTTCCGATTGCACTTTCGGCTGGTCGATTATGTTGACCAAAAATAATCGCGAAGTGCATTTCTGTTTGAACGTCCATTTTTGTAATAGGCTTCGATAACTTTAACACGTTGTTTGTTAATCTGTCTTTTCTGCTTCTAAGCATGCAATTAATTTCTTGCATTAATTTCTCAAAATATCAAGGATGCAGAATCCTTGCTCCAATTACTTGAGCAATCACAGGTCCGACTCTATTGCAACGTGAGTAAGTGAAAATATATCAAACTACCCATGAAACATCCGAGTTGAAGTCATTCAAAATACATCCATCAATTGAGTTGCAGACATCATTTAATTGTTAAATCTGAAAGAAAAAATCATTAGATGCTTAAACTTAATTCAAATTTAAAATTGGAACACACCTTTTATATATATATATATATATATATATATATATATATATATATAAACGACTCTCCCGTCGACATTCGACGTATGAGGGTCAAAACAGATCAGTTTCAGAAAACCGACAGCCCGACACCGGCACATGAGATTTGATTATAGTGGTGAAGCCCTCGTACAGGACCATCCACACTTTTTGAAGGACGACGAATACAGAGACCTGGTGCACTGAATGTCAAAAAAGGAACGACCCTCCGCAGGTTTTGAATTCAGAGTTGTCCTTCTCCTAGACCAGTTTGCCATCCAAGGCTATAGAACCCAGTCTGTCCTGCTATTTTACCCATAGCTATATATATATATATATATATATATATATATATATATATAGATAGATAGATAGATAGATAGATAGATAGATTTTATTTTGACATTTAGTTTGCAGACATAACTTTTAATATTTCAATCCTTCATTTTCACTTATATTAATTTTTTTTATTTTTATTCTGACACGTCTTTTGAATTGTTTTCATTTTTATATTCTCTTCTGCAAATAATTTTATGTCATACCACTTCATTATATAAAAAAAAAGGAAGGGGTTTCTCCAATATACAAACGAAAAATAAAAACAAAAATATCCAAATACAGGACTTTTGCCATTTTAAACAGATCTCAATGATACTATTGACCAATTCTGATGTCCACTATCCAGAATAACCTATCCCATCTAAATAATCACACACACACACAAACACACAGAAAACCATTATATTTCATATATATATATCCCATATATAATATATATATATATATATATATATATATTATAAAATAAATATATAAATATATATATATATATATATATATATATATATATACAAGTATATATTTATAAAAAAACGAATTTATGAGCACAAAAGAGACCTCACAAAAAAAACTTAGCTAATGCACTAGTCATACATAGAAATAAATTCAACCATAATTTTTTTAAAATAACTCCATCAAAAAAAAAAAAACTCACTAGAAGGAAAATTCTAGAGAGTGCCAATTCACAATATTACCCAAATATTAATCTACGCCCAGGTTTTTTCCCCATTTCACCTTTCTTAACAAAATTACTGCTCTCCAAACAAACGTACACAACAGATTCATAAAATCAAAAGAAAATGGTTGAATACATCAACACAGATATAATGACAATATTCTCCACATGTGACAAATACTGACGTTATTTTCAGTTAACAATATGAAAATAGCGTTCTCTAAATTCCAGTTGCTAAGGACATTCTGTTTTTTGTTATTAGTTACTTTGTTTAATTAAATTCATTTTCGTTTTTTGCTTTGATAAAGTCCACATTGGACGAAACGCGTCAGCAATTACAGTTTTCCTATTGTCATTTTTATTCATAAATATATATTTATATATATATATATAATATATATAATATATTATATATATATATATATATATATATATATGTTATTATATATATATATAAATAAATGTATACAAATATATTATTTGGAAAATTATTTTAATTTATTTAATTTTTTTTGTTTTCATATATATAAAATAATTTTTTTTTAAATTGATATATTTTTGCAAAATAAATGAAAAAATTATATAAATTTTCCTTTTTTATAATTTAAATTGTACAATACATTTACAGATCTTTGTTATTTGCATATTGCTTTCCTAAGAGCAATATGGCTTAAATTTAATTTTTTTTTAATATTCAAAATTTAAATATGTTTATTGGAATTATTCCATCAAATACAAATGACTCCCCATGAATCTTTGAAAATTGAAAACTTCATTTACAAAATTTTCAGGAATTTAAAATGAATGTTTTTTTTTCTAAAGATTGCCATTGTTGAAAATTTTAAATTATGAATTGCGTTAAACAAATATCCTTTATTTAATTTTAATAAAATTCATGTTTTGATTTAAATTAAAAATTCTATCTATTTCGTTGATTATTCCTCAATTTCCATTAATTTACATTTACATATAAAAAAAATTTATGTAATAATTAATTTTGAAATTTTAAAAATTAGACTGGTGATTAAATTTCTATGGCCTACACATTATCTTTTTATATTCCTGATCTTTAATTTTTTGAAAATTTAAAGTTTTACTAAAAATCATTTTATTTGTTAAAAATTTTTTTATTTTAAAACATAAATCTAAGACATATATTTTAATCATATATTCCAAATATAAAAAGTAATATTTATTTCTGTTTTCTTATTAAGGAAAAAAAATTTATTAAAGAAATTAATTTTAATTTTTTTATGTTTTAAAAAAATTAAATGGTTGAATTTTTTTCAATGTCAATTTTTTTATAATTATAAAAAAAAATTTATTTCCATATATATAAATATTTTTTAACATAATATATATATATATAAATCATAAAAATAAAACAAAATTTTAATTTTTATATTATATTTATATAAAATTTGTGTGATTCTTTCCTTTGTTAAAATTAATTTATATTTATATATTTTTATAAATGTTTATATTTATATATATTTTTGATGATAAATTTATCAAATATATAAATAAATATATATAAAATTTTAAAATTTTTTACAAGAAAATTATTTTTTTTTAAAATTTTCTTAAAAAAATAATATAAAAAATTTCCAATTAATAGATTTTTAAATTTTTTTATCATTTAATAAAATTATAAACATATTTAGAAAAACTTTCAAAAAAAAATATATGATTTATATATAATATAAATATTTAATATAATTTAAAATTTGAAACTTTCAAATGGTAATTTTCAATATTAAATTTTTTTTTTTATATTTATTTAATTAAATATAAAAAGTTCATTAAAAATATATTTTAAATTTATATAAATATAATGAAATTTTATTTTTTTTTTTTTAGAAAAAAATTTATTTAAAATTAATCTTTTTTTGATCATAAAATCAAGGTTTTTTAAATATTTAGGATTATTTATATATTCCATTTATTTAAATTAATATTTATTCTAGAAATGTATTTTCAGATTTATAATCATTTCTGAATTTTTTAAATTTTATTTTTAAAAATTTTATAAAAATTTTTGATACAATTCAAAAATGTTTTAAATAAATTTAATATATTTTATAATCATATATTTATACCATAAAAAATTTTTCAACCAAAAACATTTTCATCAATAATTTTTTTAAAATTTTTTAAATTTCTGTTTAAATATAAAAAAAAAAAAAAAAGTAAATTTATTGGTATAAAAAATTAAAGTGAATTTGTCTTTAAACATTTTGGACAAAATTGTTTTTTAAAATTTTTTTGTTAACCATTATTATGAAAATGTTTATCATAAAAGAAAACATTTAAAAAAAGATAATACAGTATATGAATTAAATTACCTTTAGATATTTTTCATGGTTTTCTTTTCACAAAAAATATAATGCTGAATTTCTATTTTTCAATATTGTTATATTTTTTATTTATATTTTTATTTATTTATATATTTATTCAATATTTACATTATACATAAATAAATTTTAAAAAAAAATAATTAATTTTTTTCAAGATTTGAATTTTTCACTAAAATATATTTTATAGATAATCATTTATTTTTATTTCCAATTTCTTTTCAGTTTAAAATTTTTTTTTAAATCTTTCCTTTAAAATTAAATTTTTTGTTTAGACTTATTTTTGACACCATTTAAATAAAATTAAAAAGAATTTATAAAAATTATAAATGCTTTTTTTTTGAAAAAATTTTAATTAATGAAGAAAAATTTATAGAAATTGATATTTTTTTTTATTGAACTGTATAAATTAATATATTTTTTACTAAAAATAAAATTAAATTGAAAAAAAAACTAAATAATATTATATTTATTATAATATATTTTTTCTATTTTCAAATAATAAGAATTCAAAATTTTTTTTTTATTTGAAAACAAAAAATAAAGGTAAATTTTTTTTAAATAAATAATTGAAAAATGAATATTCATTTTAAGTATTTTAATTAAAAATTAAATAAATCTAATTAATTTAAATAAGAACAATAATAATTTTAATAAGGATTTGATAAATTTATAATTTAATACAAAACCCCATAACCATTAATTTATAATATATATATAAATATATTTTCAATATATATATATTTAAATTAAAAAATTGATATGTAAAATTTTAATTTTATAATATTTCAAAAATTTTCCAACAATTTCTTAAAAAAATTGAAAAAGAATTGTTTGAGATAAATATTTTATATATATAAAAAAATTAAAGAATTTATAAATTTTCAAAAAACCTATTTTTTATAAAAAATAATGGTAATAAAAATATAAAATTGAAAAATTTATCATATTTTTATTATATTTTTAAATATATTTCAATTTTATGGACGATTTTTTTAAAAAAATTAATTTTTTAGATTTTTAAAAGAAAAAATAAAGAAAAAAATGGATCATATTTTTCAGATTTTTATATAAATTTAAAAAATTTAAATTTGAGAATAAATAAAAAAAAAAAAATATATATAATAGAACTTTGATATTTTTTCAAAACTAATTTTAAATAAAATAAAAATAAATATCATGTATTTATTCTATTCATAAAATTTGCAAAAAATTTCAGGTGAATGACTATATTGAAATTTTTTTTTAAAAAATCACAAAGATTTATTTCTAATTATTTTAATTTAAATAAATTCATTAATCATATTTTGGAATTTGAAATCAATTCAAATTTTTTTTATTTTTTTGAATTAAAATATATCAAATTTTTAATTTTTTTGAACTTTTTGCCAATATAAACAGAACAGAACCCTATATATTACAAAACCTTTTATGGTTTTTTACTTTTAAAAATATTTTTCGGACATTTTATTTTAAAATATTATTTTATAAAATTATTTAAAAATATTCAATTTTGGTTTCATTATAAATATCTTTTCATTTTTATTTTATTTATTTATTTATTTTTTATTGCTATTTTTATTTTTTTTCTAAATAACAGATAATTTACAATTCTGCAATATTGAAAAAAAAGAAATTTATTCTGATTATGTTTAATTTTTTCTTTCATTTCTTTTTTTTTTTTCTGATTTTTTTTATTTGCAAGAAATTATTTTATCAATTTTTTAAAAATGACTCTTCTTTAAATAAAAATATTTTTCAAAAATTTATAAAATGAAATAAGATCATAAATTTAATTTTTTTATTTTAATCTAAAAATCCTTTTTTTAAACTAATATGAATAAAAGGTTCTATCTGCCATTCTGTCAAGAATTTTATTCCTCCATATAATTTTTCTCTATCATTTTTTGACTTGGAAAATTATATTTTGAAAAAATTTAGCCTTAAATTTAAAATTAAAAGGAGAAAATATTTTATTTAAAGAAAATGTTTTTCTAGTTTTTAATTCAACCGAAATCATGATTTTAAATAAATATTTCATATTTAAAAATTTAATAAATTTTTTTCTTTGGAATTTTTTTTTTTTTGGAATAATTTATTTTAAATTTCATGTATTATAAGATTTTCATTTCATTTTCTTTTAATTTTTTCATAATGAATATTTTTAAAAATATTTTTTATTAAATTTGACATTTATTTATATATAAAATATATATTTAATTATATTCATTATTTTGATTGTAAAATATGATTTCCAAAAATTTTAAAAATTTATTTATACTTTCAATATTTAAATTTTAAATTTTATATTTAAATATTTAAAATTTATTTATATAAATATTAAAATATTGTTTTTATTTACGTAAATTGATTAAAATTTTTTATTAATATATATTATTTTTAAATATGATATCATAATTTCATATATAAAAACATTTAAACGATTAAATCGATACATTCAAAAAAAATAAAATTCATTTGAATGAAAATATATTAAAATATTAACATTTTTTTAAATATATTTATAAATTTTCTTTTGTTTTCAATAAATAAATTGTTTATTTTAAATATTGCAATTATTATTGCATGAAAAATAAATATATATAAATGTTTCAAAATGAAAATTTATTATATTTTATAAACTATATATATATATATATATATATATTTTTTATAAATATATAATATATATTTCAAAATATAATGACTATATAAAAGAAGGATAAATATTTATTTTTTAAGATTCATTTAAAAAATTTTTATTTATGTTTTTTTATTTGTTTAAATTTATTATCTTAATAAATGATCCTATATTTTCATAATTATTTTTGACTAATTTTTTTAAATGAAATAAAAAAAATATCATTATATATTTATAAAATTTAATTTAAATTTATAATAATATATAAATATATTTTATTGTTATATATTAATAAATATATATACATTATGATTACTAGAAATTTTCTATTATTTGTTAAAAATATAATAAAAAATTTAATTTTTAAAATCCTTTTAAATTTTTTTATTTTTTATATAAAATTCTTTAATTGACTATTAATAAATGATTTTCTATTCAAACAAATTTCAATATCAAATTTTAAATGAGGTTAAAAAAACAATATTTTACAAAATAGATACATATAATTTAAAATATATCAAAACTATTCTATATTCATATATATATTTATAAACCAGTATTTCACTATAAAAATATTCTTATATATATAAATATATATATATAATTATTTTGATATTAATTATTTTGCTATCAAAAATTGTTTTATTTTTATATCAATATCTAAATATAAATATGTTGAAAATAAAAATTGAAAAAATTAAAAACAACATATCATATATTTTTAAATTATTAAAATTATAATGTATATTAACATTTTATATTTATAAAGATATTTAAAATTTTTTGTTATAAATAAATATCTATTCTTTATATATATATATATATATATATATATATATATATATATATATATATATATATATATATATATATATATATATATATTGAACAATAAAAAAAATAAAAAAAAATAAAATCTTTAGACACACTGGGTTGTAGATTAATATTCTTTCGTTTTTTTTATTATTATTTCATTTAGATTCCTCGACTAGTTTCGACCAAAATGGCCATCATCAGGAGAAAAATATTTCTGCTTGCTGGTAGCAGTAAACTACAGAAATGAATGTCTTGATGGAGAAAATGAACTTTTGTCTGTAGTTTTCATTTGTTTTTTTTTTTTTTTTTTTTATTTTTTAACATGAATCTTTTAACATTCCTTGTGTTGGTCAAACAGTCTCTTTTAAGTTGTTATTTGAGATAAGAGCTGGATGGATACATGCTTATCTCTGAATTCTCTGGTCAGTTTGACAGTTTTATTGGTCCTGGAGAGGGGATGTGTCTCTGTTTAGTGTTTGTGTGTGTTTATTTGGTTCTTAGGGAGTGAGTGAGTATGATATGTGTAAGCGTGTGTATTGCTGTGGGTGTGTGTTATCATTTGGCTCATTAGGGAGTGAGTGAGTATGATGTGTGTGTATGTGTATATTCAATCGTGTGTGTGTGTGTATAAGTGTGAGGCCTCCACACCTCCGTAAGCATGTGTCTGTCTTGTGTGGGTGAGAAATGTGGGTAGGTTTTGATTTGTTGATTTATATATTAATACTATCTATATTGTTAAAATTTATGGTTTAGCCCGGCTGGATATTGTGTTTTTAGACGTTGTATCCACTTATTTTCATGGGACTCTAAAATCTTTCTAATGTTATCTGCTCTGAACTTTTCTATTCTCTCAATTATAGTGAATTTGGCATGGGTTTTGAAATCGTGTTTTTTTCAGGCGGAAATGTTGTTCTACAGGTAATAATTTTTCATGGGGAGTCGATTTAATTCGATTACGATAATTATTAATTCTGTAGTTAAAGGGCCATTCAGATTTTCCTACATATTGTTTCTGGCATAGTGTGCATTCTAGGAGGTAAATTATGTTATGACTTCTACAGTTAGAATCGTGGTAGATTTTGAAAAGTAGATTTAGTGATTGAGCTAGTGAATGAATTCGTGTTTTTTTAATATGGTTTTCCAACATAAACTTCTTTTTTATGTTACATGGTTGGGAAAATCCTGTTGTTTTTGTTCTTAGTTTATTACGGATTACCTTGTCCCCTGAAATGTGGTTACTACCTATGATTTCTTTTTTAGGTTCTTAGGTCTACGATATGCCAAGAAGGCCAGGGTTCCTTAAACAAATTTTTTAGGTCTGGTTTGAGATGTAGTATTTCCCAGCGACGTTTGATTATTTGGGATAGTGGAGGCAGAGTGGGATTGAAAGTGGTTACTAGAGGATGCGGCTTTTTATTTTTATATAAATATATATATATATATATATATATATATATATATATTCAATTATAAATGGATTAAATTTTCCAGAGAATTATTTATATTTATATTTTCTTAAATGGTAAATAATAATTAATAGTGTTAATAAAAAAACATAGATTATTATTCTATTTATAATAAATTCATGTGTGTGTATGTGTGTGTTTGTTTTTTGTGTTTATAATTCCAGTTCTCGGATTTTGAAAACATAAAATCATTTTTAAACAAAAGTTGTCCATATTTGTAACATGTTTCTTCAAAATTAACTTTTATTTACATATATATATATATATATATATATATATATATATATATATGTCTAATATAAAATAAATAAATATAAATAAATGTTCTGTTTTCCCATTTACAAAAAAATATATAGAAACAGTGCTTAAAGAATTTATAAAAGAGCTAAAAATATATATAAATATATTTCATTTTTCATTTATATATATATATATATATATATATAATGAAAATATGTTTATAAATAGTCTTCTTTTAATAATTCTCTGCAAATAGAAAATTTCGTTGTTTTTATTTATAAATCGTATATAAAAATAAAACATTTACTAAGTTCAATTGATTTGTCGATTCAGAATTTATGTTTTAAACTATATAATAAATTCATTTAAATTGCGTTTGATATTCAAAAAAGAACTTGTCATTTCACCTCGACGTTATATAATTGTTATCAAATTTGTCTTTTAGAACCATTACAAAATAAAAATGAGTTCATGTTTCATCTTTTGACGCCATATTTTTTTGATATCAAATCTAAATATTGGATAAAAAATAACTATACATATGGCTCTATTTTTATTAATTCATTAACTCACTTTCCAATGTGATAACATCAGAAATAAGTCGAATTTGGTTAATTCGAACCCAACTGTTGTCATTGTTAGAATGCCAGCATTCTAACCACTCAAACACATAAATAAAATAAAACAAAACATTGTATTATCCTGAATAAAAATAATATCAGAAGAAATAAATAATTAAAGCCTATTAAATAATAAAAAAATTGAAAAAATCTAAAAAACAGAAATAAAACAAATATAAATTAAAAAACATTAAAATGAAAGTTTTAAAAAAAAAAAAGAAATAAAAAAAAATTTTTGAAAAGAAAAAACAAAAAAAATTCAAAAAAAAGAAATGTGGTTGAAGAAAAATCCAAGAAAGAAAAAAAAAAAGTCAAAAAAAAAAAAACAAAAAATGAAGAAAGAAAGAAAAAAAAAAAATAAGAAAGGAAAAAAAGAAAAAAAAAAGAAAAGGAAAGAAATTGAAAAAAAAAAAAAAATTTTGTAACGAAACTTTTTTGAAAAAAGAAAAAATAAAGAAGTTTCAGAAAAAAATAAAAAGAAAGAAAGAAAGAAAATTTCGTAAAAAGAAAAAAAAGAAAAAATTTCGTTTAAAAAAAATTTACAAAATTCAGGAAATAAAAAAAGAAAAAAGAAAAAAAGAAATAAAAAGAAGGGAAAAAAAAAAAACAAACAACAAAAAGAAAAAGAAAAAAAGCTGGTTTGGCAAAAAAATTTAAAAGAAAAAAAAATAAAGTTGGTAGAAATTTGTCCAAAGAAAAAGAAAAAAAGAAAAAAAATAAAAAAAATAAAGAAAGAAAAAAAATAAAAGAAATCTATTTCCGAAATGAATTCTAAACAAAAAAAAAAATAAAATAAAACAACATTTTTCAAAGTCAAAAAAAAAAAAAGAAACTTTGAAAGAAAGAAAAAAAAAAGAAAGAAAAAAGAAAAGAAAGAAGAAAAAAAAAAAACTTCTTGAAGAAAGAAAAAAAAATGAATCAGAAAATTTTCCAAAATTTTTAGAAAGAAAGAAATTTTCGTTTGAAATTCTAAAAAAAAAAAAGAAATTAAAAAAAGAAAAATTAGAAAGAAAAAATTTTTTAAGAAAAAAAGAAAGAATTTTGAAAGAAATTTTTATAAATAAAAGAAAGAAGGAAATGATCAAGGAATAAAACTGACGTCGAGAAAAATTTCGAAAAAAGAAATTTATATTTTTTATAGTTTGAATTCAAAAGACGAAAATTAAAAAAAAAAAAAAAAAAAAAAAAACTTAAGCAAAATAAAGACAAGGAGAAATTAATAAACAAAATCTATACAAATTATTCACATCTGTCCTTTATTCTGTGACCCTCTCTCTTCATGGCTGAATGGGGGCAATTTCAAAACATGTGATAAAAACCTCAAATATGACTCGGTTATTTTAATCCACTTCTGGACAACTATCGATTTAATTAATATACAATTCCTTTATAGAAAAGACTGCACTAGATTTTCCTCCGCCACGATAATGTTTTTAATTTAAAGAATCTTCCAATCCATTTTCTGCATAAAAATAAATTTTCATTTTTTTTTTTTTTTTTCTTTTTTTCCTCCACCTGTTCAGCTTCTTTCTCTCTACTTCAAATTCACTTTCTTTTTTGAAAAAAACTGTTCTTTTTGGGGGTTTTAATTATTAAACCTTCTTATCGACATATTTTTTTTTATTTTTTTTTCTCTCTAAAATTTATATTCCTTCTTTCTATTGGATTTTCATTTTTAATTTTCCTTCCAAAGCCCCGAAAATCCATTTTCTTTTTCTTTCGCATTTTAATTTTTAATCAATTCGCCCAAAAACTTAAGTTCAAATTCATGGACTACTCCCAAGCTTCTCTCTTTTGTCGACTACCGAATCAAAACTTTGAAGTAATCGTCTGAAAAGGGAAAAACTTTTTCAAAATTGATTCAATTCTCCTTGTTTCTCAGACTCCCACCTGGAACCAATTCATATTTTTATTTGATGACCTAAGTTTTATTGTCTGATTTTTCTCATATTTCTCCTCTAAATTAAATCATAGTTTCTCCCTCTTTCTCAAGTCGCACCTAATTACCCTCATAGATCGTTTCTCTTCTCCCACTGCCACCTCTGTTTACCAGTATATTGTTTGTAGAAAAAGTTGCGATGGAGCGATAAATATTAATATAAAAATAACATCTCTTTCCTCTAGCTTTTTTTCTATTAAGGGTTCCTCTCTGTTTGTCAATAGCGTCTTCTATACTTTCATTCCATTCCTCCATATTTTTTTTTCTCCCTCTTTATTCAACTGTAATATCTAACTATTTCATAACTTCTTTCTGTCCACCCCCTGCCTCTTCTTCTTTAGAATATTTGTTGTCTTCTCTTTCTAAATTCTATCCATGGTGTATATGTATATATATATATTTTTCAGCTCTCAATTAACTATATATGGAAATTATATATATATATCCAATGATTGGCTTTGGTTTATCAGTATATTGTCTTTATATTATCCTCAAAAGTATTTATTTTCTCCCATTTTTTTTTCAACTTTCCTGCATTTATAACACCCTTATTAAATTTATTTATATATATATCCCAAATATTTGTTCCATTTAAAATCTCTTAAACCTTGCATCAACATTCATCAAATATTCTTGATATATTCAAATATATATAACCTTTTTCATCATTTATATTTTTCTATCCCCCAATATTATTTATATATATCTACACTTTCTTAATCTATCTTTCAACTATATCATAATATTTGTCTCTCAAGTTACACTTCTCAATAATATAAATGAATCTTTAATTTTTTAAACAAACTACCGCCTCCGATAATGACATAGCTTCTCTTTCTCAACGCTTTTTCTCTTTTCTCAACTTCTTTTCTTCGTCAACTACCTCCTCTTCTTATTAATACAGCTTCTCTTTCGCAATTCTCTCCTCCTGACATCTTTACTCTATCTAAACTGCCTCCTTCGTCGCTCAATACATTACGCCTTCTCCCGATTATCGAACACGCCTCCTTCAATTTCAATTTAATCTTTTTCGTTTATCAAAAACGTTCAAATTTTTACGGATTATATCAAAACGAATCATTTCCTCTTTCTTTAAATTCCCCAGTTTACTTTCATTAAATTTCTTCTTCTTTCTTTTTCTCACTGTTTTACGTTCTACTTCTCTTTCCTCTCTCTCTTCCCCCTTTTCTGGGAGTCTCTCCTCTGACTGAAACTCCAATGTTTCTCCTTCGATTTCGTCATCATTCACTCTGTTTTTGGATCTTACCCTTTCTGCCTTTTTTTTCATTCTCCCCCTTACTCATTTAGTATCTCCTCCTTTTTATATTACACTAGCAGCATGGCCCGGCGTTTTCCCGTGCTTCATTAAAAAATTCGTACGACTCATACAGCAATCGCTATCACTTGACTTAAAATATTTTTGCCCTTCCTTGCCTTTAAAGGAGTGCCCTTTGCCGTGCTGATGTTGCTACATGCCTTACTTCTTGCCTATCTCACACTGCGATTTTTTCTAAGCTCTATACTAAACATTAATTCTTTACGAAAAAAGAACTAAACAAAATGAACACAAAACGATCAGTTTTAAAAAAAAACTCGTAACTGGAAAAACCCGAATGAAAAAGAATGTTAACAACAAATACTATTTCACACCAAACCCAGTTCTTCGGAATCAGAATCAACGTTGAGTTTAAGCAAGCAAATGAGCCAATTGGAGTAAAGTGCCATGAGATTTAATCTTTCCCACTTGTGACGAATGCAGCTATCGATTTTTTTTGCATGCTAGCATGCTAGTTAACATTCGTGTCAGTCAGCTGTTGGCTCACACACTGGCCAATAGAATCTTCCTGTCTGTTCGTGGCAGCCAGCTATTGGCTCTCAGTCTGACCTGGAGAAAATGGCCGCAAACTACATGAAAACTGCCGTAGAAGCATGAAAATATCGATTATTTCCACTATCGATGGGAGTTGGGAAATGCAAAGTCGGTCTTAGCATTTCCGATTACTTGGAGCATGTGCATGTAAATTTTGGTGCAAATCTGTCGAAAATTGCGGCTGTGCATTCGTTACACACACACACACACACACACACACATACACACACACACACACACACACACACACATCATGCCTTTTATAGATAGAGATTTTTCTCGACATTATGATTCATCTCCTTGATATATATTTTTTTTCTATTTATCGTCCTTTTCAATTTTATCCTTTTTAATCTTTATAAATAATATTAAACCTTAAATTATACTTTTTCGATATATCACAATTGTTTTAATAATTTCACCCCAAGCAAGGCGATAATGTCACTAAGACGCAACGGTTAGTTGGAGTGAAAGAGAAGGAAAAGTGTGTAGAACGGACAATAAAAGAGACGTGTTCAGAAGATGGCGATTGACGTTGCATTTATATTTTTGAAGATTGTTGATGACAGGGAAGCAAGAAATCGAAAGGGAATTGCACAGGTGGGAAGTGCGAGAAAAGAACCTGTTATAATAGATGAGAAGGTTGCATGTAGCTGGATGAATAGTAAAACAGTGAGATTGCGTTGCCAATCTTAAATTCCTGGAATCGAGGCACCAGCGAGTAAAGTCCATCAAGTCATGAAAATCTTTCGTAGAGAAGCCATGTTACGGCGGCGGTAAATTAACTGTAATCGAGGTGCCAGGTCAGAATCAATTACATTACTCTCCTCTGAATTTTGTCAAGAATATATAGTAGAACCAAATATGGTAGCAATATGCGATGCTCAGACGTGGGGTAGATTTATAAATGTGCACGATGAATTCTGAGGTGCAATATTACCTCGCACGACACAGTCAACCAACTTTCTAAGCAGTATACGTAGCAATCGATCCAGTACAATCATCTCTCTTCATGACAGTGACCCAAAGAATGCGTAAAGAGTTGGAGGTTAGCATCAGCCATGCTGGTGACAGGTATAAAATGTTCTCTGTGGTGATTAAATCTCTGTATGGATAGCGGCTCGGATTGAAGAATCGGAGAGCCGAGTTCGAATTCTAGTCGAATTCATTACATCCACTTACGTGCTAATACCCTTAAGAAAGGTATGTATCCTCTTCTTCTCTTCCCTACCAGCTAAGGGTAAATAGCAGAATAGATCGGGTTCTATAGCCTTGGATGCCAACTGGTCTACCGCAGAAAGAAATGGCTATCTTGAATAAAAACAAGTCTACCGCAGAAATTTTCGCAACCTACTACTGGAAAAATATGCCTCGTCAGTCATGTATCTTCCTTATACATGATCGCCCTAAAAATATAATCACGCATGGCACATAACAGACTGAAATTCACTTACGTGCTAATACCCTCGGGAAAGGTATGAATCGTCTTATTTTCTCCTCCACCAGCTATTGGTAAATAACAGGACAGACCGGGTTCTATAAACTTGGATGCAACGAAGAAAGAAATGGCAACCTACTGCGGGGAAAAAATTTGCCTCGTCAGTCATGTATCGAATGACACATGATCAACTTTATCTTGTTTTCAGAATATAAACCCCACCGAAAGCTCATTGCCAATGGTGCGCAACTCGTACATTCCGAGGCATAATTAGATAAGCTCTCTTTCTTTTCTTTTCTTTTTTTTCAGAAGAAATCCTAGAGAAGGTAGTAAAAAAAAAAAGTAAGAAGAAAGGACTAAATACTAATTGCAAAAAAAAAACAAAAAAAAAACAGAATGTATGGTTGTCAGCAAAAAAGAACAGCCCAATATGCGAATTAGACATTCTAGATACCAAAATCAAATATTAGGTTGGTACAAAAATAATGACGTAATAATGTCGTTTTGTGACGTATTTTTTAACGTCAAAAACGACATTATTACGTCATTATTTTTGCACCAACCTATATAAAAATAATAGAACAATTTAACTATCAAGGAATTGTTTTAACAGATAACGAATATCTGTCTATATATCTGAGATGAGGTATTATGTACACTATTTACATTATTCGGACTATTGTCTTCATCTTCCTTGCCATATTTATTACAACGTTTCGGCCGTTGTACGCTCCGGCCTTCTTCAAGTGTTTGTAATGTCGAACTGCGCCCTGTCTCCTTAAGGACAGATGGCACAGTGGATAAAGGCGTTGGTTAGATCCAGTGACAGGATCCAAAGAGTTGTGAGTTCAATACCTGGTTAAGGCATTGGAGAACTTGTAGACTAGAACAGTCTACCCAGCGAGCGAAAAAAAGGGTTCAGTCCCAACCCCCTGAAAAAGGCTGGAGCGTACAACGGCCGAAATGTTGTGATAAATATGGCAAGACAGATAAGGACAACAGTCCGAATAATGCAAATAGTGTAGATAGCGAATAATACGACACCAAAATCCGTAGGTGCATTGGGATACCGAAAAATATCTTCCAAAAGGTAAGTATCGATTTGGAAGGTTTGCTTTCATTGTTATGAATATAAATTGTATCCTTCTTATACGACAGAATTCCTCTATGTGTGTGTGTATGTGTGTGCGTGTGTGGGAGATAGATACAGACGGGAGCAGTTAGTTTTTTCATTCTTCGAAGTAAACAATCGCCCGGATTAGTAATTTGGTGGTCAGAGGATTGAACCAACTAATCCGTCTTTCTGGTGAAGGGATAGAATGTACTGACATCGGAACTCTCTTTTCTCCTGGGATTATATTTAATTAGGAGAGTGTGCTGAGTGTTTGTAGGACTGTCCTTTGCTTTGGTACAGATTCTATGATTTTTTTTTTTGATTATCTCTGTATCTGGTTTAGGAAAAAAAAGGTCAGCTGATTGACCCGTCCTTAAGCATACTGGTGTTAATGCTAATGAGGTGTTTGGGAGTTGATAAGTAGATGATACTTGTTGTAGAATTTATTAAAAAAATCATTTTATTTTATATATTAAACTTAAGTTGCTACTACAGAATAAAAGATGAATGTACAGAAATGTTATGCAGTATCGGCCTTCTTCTATGGCAGCAAATGCGGGACAATCCTGACACAGATGAAAAAGAGAACTGAGCTAATAGAAATAAGGTTCTACAGAAGGATGCTAACAATACCATGACATCAACACGGTAGAAATGATGAAAATAACACTTATATTTAGCACAGGAAAGAGACCGTTGATATTTCTTAATAAGGAAAGAGAGCTTGGAAATTTTGACACTCACAGGACATGCTGAAGGCAAAGAGATCAGAGGAAAGCTGCACATGACACATAACAAGCTGAGGAAACGGATATCAGAACAGGGGCTAGGAGAGTTTGCAAATATACAAAATTTACTAAGAGCTACAAAGTGTCATGATCGTTCCTGTCCCGAAGGGACACGGCAGAAAGAAGAAGAAGAAGAAAAAAAGAACTTTTGGCACAAAGATACAAATATGCTGCCCCAATGAGGCTCGAACTCACTGTTCTGTAGTATTGATCGGCGATACTATCTTGTTACATATTGTTGAAACTTGACTAATGCATGGAATAATAATGCAACACAAAATGTACTTAGAACAAAATGTATTGAAACAAGAAAGTGTACACAATATTTACATATAGTCTTTTGTATATTCCTGGTAAGACCGTTCCTGGAGAATGTGTTGACTGAGTCGCAGTCGGGCAGAGTCTCTGGTTGAATCTCTTGACTCCTTCCCTCTCTTCCTGGTACCAACCATATTTATATGGTCGGTACTCCACTATGCAAATTAGGTGGATCCTACCACAACACATATCAAGTCCTGTATTTTTTTTTTTTGTTCTCTTTACTATTGCAAACTTAATTCTTGCCTTGTCGACTGAGGTTACAGAATACGCCGACTGCACCTGCAGAGGCGTAAGACTCCTCACACACACAGAAATGAGGCGGTTTTGCGGAGCGTGGGACCACCTTTTAATTGCTGTTGTTCTCAGGTCCACACACAGCAGGGGTGGTAGCGCTGATAGCTGTGGGTAAATAGTTAAGATATGCAGATGCCAACATGTTGATAGTACATAAAGAAACGACAGGATCTCCCACAAAAGCTAGTAAAAGAAAGGAAGAAGAAAGGACCAACTATTAACTGTAAGAAGACAGAATTTATTGGTGTCCGCAGAAAGAACAATCCAATATGCGAAGTACGATTTGAAGATACCAAAATCAAGCAAGTACGAAAATTATAACTAGCTGAGATGTGTTGTAACAGAGGATGGAAAATGTGACATTGAAGGTGCTTTGCATTAGAGAAACAAGTGAAGTTAGGTATTAAGAAACAGGAAAATGTCGTTAGAAAGTAAGAAAAAAGTGATAAATGTAATTTTGTAGGGAAACAATGTTCTGATAAAATTATGTTACCACTTTATAGTCGGAATCAACAATTGATATGAATGTACGTTGTATAGTAAATATTAAAGAACATTTGTCCCGCAAGCAATACTGGCGGACTCATATGAGTACGGGCAAAAATATGCTACACCATTGATATAAAAGGAAAATACACAACTAAATATAAGAATGTGCTTTTTTGCTTGTGTGTGTGTGTGAAATAAACATGTATGATAGACACGTGAATCTACTTGCGTTTGTGCGAGAGTTCAAAATTCAACAGAGGACCAAGGATGCGAATACGCCCCGTCGTCAGCGTTCTTTATCTACGTTAGACTACATCTTGAAGCAAGACGAAAAAAAAAAAGAAGAGAAAGACGAAGGAATTCTTATAGACCTAAACAGCGCCGCCCAAACGCGCGTTTTTGGCAAAGACAAGTGGGATAAACGAAAGTAAATATCGGTCCGCCTATATGACAGTGAAAGCCAGACAATCTTCGGGGGAAATATGGTTCAACAGAAGGATGCTGAGAATGACATGGATTGAACCTGTAATTAACGACGAAGTTTTAAGGAAAATGGAAATTGAAAGGGCACTTAAATTTAGATCCAGTAAGAGACAGTTGAAATAAATAGGACACGTAAGGAGGAAAGAGGGCTTAGAGAATTTGACTCTCAAAGGACATACTGAAGCAAAGTGAGAGACCGGAAAGTAGTGATTAATCTAGAAGCAGATCAGTGATCGGAGGAACATGGAAATGATAAAACATAATAAGAGTTAAAAAGGATAGGAAATTGTGGAGACCCATGATCATGCAATCATGCATTGCCCAAGTGCATTGAATTAGAACCTTTAGTTCATTAAGAACAAATTTGACATTTGTTAAATTATACTATTATATATATTTGTTAATTATATATATATATATGTATATGTATATATATATATATATATATATATATATATATATAAAACAAAAAAGTAATAAAATTTTTTTATGAAAGTATTTATTTATATATTTTATATATATTTATATTTATTTATATATATATATGACGCGATAAAAATTTCTGAACGAAAAAGATTTCAGGTCGATCTTTCAAAAAACTTTTAATATATATAAATAAATATTAAAAAATATAAAAAATATGAATATATACTTTCATGAAAAACATTTTTTTAACATTATTTTTTTAATTTGCAACTTTTTAGTTGTTTTTTCTATATATACATATTAAGAAAGTATACGTGGCTTCTCATTATGTTATATATATATATATATATATATATATATGGAGAGAGAGAGAGGCACTGTATATAAAATGGATTTCTCCTACTATTATCCTCACCATATATAACAGTAGGAATGGAGTATTAAACGGTTTTTTCTTTTCTTTTTTTTTTATTTGAATAAAATGCCACTCACTCGAATTCCAACCACGCTCAAAAAGCGAAGGTTCCGTATAAACGTTTCTATTCAAAACAACACAAAGATAATATAAAACTTAAACAGTCAAAGCATGATGAAAAGTTGACAACACCAAAAACAATCCCCTTGAAAAGGTCTAAAGAAGTGTCCTAAAGCGATTGAGACAATGCAATTTTATAGAAAACTTTTCTACTGACTTTGTACAAACAGAAAACGTAAAAAAAAATCGCTGGAAAAATTAAATAAAAAATTAATTTAAATTTAAGAGCATTTCTAAAAAAATTCATTTGTTAAATAATTTCATTCAATTGTAAATAAGTCCTGAGTAGATTCATTGAAATCCGACAATTATTTGATTTTGCAAGAATTTCCAAATAATTGCCTATGCGAATTTTGGCCGGCCCGCTAGCGAAAAAAAAAAAGAAGATATTTAAACAAAATTTCGATCCCCCTAAAAATGACACACACACACACACACGCACACACACATACATATATATATATATATATATATATATATATATATATGAAAAAAGAAAGACAGAAAGAAAAATATAGGAGAGAGACAGTCTGATAAATATACAGAGAAAAAAAGATCTGAAAAGACTTTACTCATAGTAATAATCTAATTTTAGTAACTAACACTCATTTTCGACAATATTTTCCCATGAACTAAAAACAGACGTATTAATAATCATCTTTAGGCGCCAACTGGCTAATTTTATGCAACTTCCTGTTATTCGCAATCTGACGCAAAATGCTTCAGATAACCTGCCGGTCCCTGGCATAATTTGATTAGTTTTCTGCTCCCTAAACCAACAAATGCCCGCTTTTTCCATGTATCTTATACACAAACAATTGTGATTGTAATTTGACTCAAAATAACTACACTTCATAAGCATCTTCTAAATAATTTCACTTACAGCCTGTATCTCTCTATAAGGCTCACCTTTTCTTGTATGTTAACCAAAATTAAGCAACATCGAGTCTGGTAAGTACCTAAAGAGATGACCGCATAGGAATAGTGATATAAGCTTGATGATGTGGGTGACAGTCATATATATATATATATATATATATATATATATATATATATATATATATATATATATATATGTGACTACTTTTGTAAGTTTGTGTGGGGTATATATATATATATATATATATATATATATATATATATATATATATACTCTGTTTTTCTGTTTTTTTGAATTTGTAGGTCTGATGAATTGGATCGTATTTACGATTCCAATGGAATAAATTAAGACCATGAAATATTGGTGTTTAGGCCTTTTTCTTATATTCTTACTCTGTCCTGGACATTGAGTTCTACCTGGATTCTATCCTCTTGAAAATTCTTTATTCAAACATATACATGTATGTGTATGCACCTATGTATATATATTTATATATTTTGTATATTTATGTGTATATTTAGCACTAATATTATATATATATATATTTAAATTTTGCAAAAATAATTTTTCTAATGTCGTTTTTTGACGTACATTGTAACGTCAAAAAACGACATTATTGAAATCATTTTTTTGCACCAACCTAATATATATATATATATATATATATATATATATATATATACACAGACACATATATATATATATATATATATATAGCCTGAACAATGGACGGAGTCGGGATGTTGAAGGTAATATCAATAAGCTAAGTGACAAACTATATATATATATATATATATATATATATATATATATATATATATATATAATAAAGCTGTTTTTGAAAACAAGTAATGTATATCTTGTCTGGAAAAAGCGTTCATTGCTCAGTTAAATAAATTGAAACTTAAGAATTATTTAATATTTAAATAATATTTAAAATATAAACAATAACCTTTTTCTGTTACTGCGGTTTCCACTAATAATTCCTTTTTCAGACAGTGAAAAGGTATATATATATATATATATATATATATATATATATATATATATATATATATAATTTATATGGGTTTTCACGCAATCATTGGATCAGATAGTTGGCAAGTGTTTTGTATTTTTTATGCGAAAATGGCTATTTTAATCCCCATTCGTCTAGCTCAAATTATTATAACGAGGCAACATAAGGAGGAAAGAATGCTTGGAGAATGTAACTGTCGCAGACATGATGGGCAGAGGGAAAAACGATTAACTTGCCTAAGAGTGGGAGTGATGCTGAAAATAAAAATTACTAAGCGCTAGAGAGGATAGGATGTTGTGGAGAACCATGATCGCCACGACCAGAAGGTAGAGTGACACATAGATGATGTTCATAAAGCAAATATATACAGAAATGATTATAATGGCTCGTAACACGGACAGACATATATTAAAGGATAAAATCTGCTTTTTAAATAAATCGAGAAATACATTTAACTTAAAATTTAACATTTATAAATTAGTATCACTGTAGATAACGATCTATCGTCATACTTGTAAAATCGAAAAGCCATAGGAAGAAAATCAACGGGTGAGATATTGGCATTTTATTCTAAGCCAAGCTTAACAAAACAAATACGCCCGGCAATCAGGCTCGTCGCTGTTGTGAGCAAAATCTCAGAACTAACGACAACGGATTTCGGCTCACTATGCCCAACCCCCAGAATGACTCTTACAGTTTATTAAATTAGCCATTTGTGGTTTCACAACTAACCTAGTTCCCAGTTGCCATTAGATCCGGTACATTTTCACGCCCCAAAACAGGGCCGACTGCGATAAGCAGTTGTGGGCCTCGTCAAAAGGGGAAATAAAGGCGAAAAAATAAAATAAAGTAAAATAATAAAATAGATGCCAAAATTAAAACAAGGAGATCAACTGCCCACTTTGTAAACACACAGAAGCAAACACACACACACACGAACATACATACACACACACAAACATAAATATAGATACGCATATACACAATACATATGCAAAGAGAGAGTGATATATATTTTCTCAGAAGTGTATATGTATTCGAGATTTGTGAAAAAAAATGGACGCTTATGAAGAAAAGACAAAATGGCGGTCGGTAGTTAAGGTTGTATATATATTTTTTCAGTTTTACACACGGAGATAGATAGATAGATAGATAGATAGATAGATAGATAGATATCAATATTAACGTGATAGTTTGATAAATAAATATGAAAAACAGCGATAGACAGATAGATCGACAAACAGACAAATAACTGTCTCAGTTTGATAGAAGACTGATAGAGATATGAATGAGATAGATATGTAGATATTATCTGTCATATATGTTTCTTGAAACCGTCTTATATATATATATATATATATATATATATATATATATATATATATATATATACACACAGACACACACACACACACACACACACATATATATATATATATATATATATATATATATATATATATATATATATATATATATAAAAGTGAATATAGAAGTCAACACTTAGAGGCGACAGTCTGTTTCATGCTATATGCAATCGTCAGACCACATATGCTGTTATTTTCCTCGGCTAGCAAATAAACAAACGACTTCCGGTAAAATAACCGCCATAATAGAATACCCACAATGCACCACTAACCCGCATATATATAAATAGCCGAGGAAAATTGACAAGATGCATCCGTAAGGTCTATGCTAGCGATTTCATTTCTCGCACTTTTCGCTTGTTGAATTCTCTTCCGGCACCGTGCTTTCCAACTTTGGTTGTCAAAATCAGTCTTTTGATTCTCTGTCAGTCACAGTGTTTTTCAATATCTATCTATCTATCTATCTATCTATCTATCTATCTATCTATATATATATATATATATATATATATATATATATATATATATATATATATATCACAGTCTTTTGATTATCTGTCAGTCTTTTAATTAACTGTCATAGTCTTTACGTTATCTATCTATCGATCTATCACAGTATTGTCATTGTCTATCTATCGATCAATCTATCTATCGACATATATATATATATATATCTATATATATATATATATGTTAAAGGCATTCAGGAAGAGAAATCCGTTCTATCCTGAAGTGAGCTAATAAATTATTTTTCAAAAAGACACGCAATCTTCAATCTTTAGGCCATTCTTCGATATCTAGCGGATGGACTCAAATAATCCCCCCCCATATGTGTGTGTGTGTGTGTGTGTGTGTGTGAACACTGTGGTCAGCACAGAATGGCTAATGTCTGCTTCACCCTTGAATACAATTGATGGCCGGAATATTGTGTTCAAGACCGGTTTATACCAATATTTCCATAGGCTCTAACTCCGATATTTAGCACTCTTACGCATAAATATATCTTACCTTAAAACTATATTTTTTATATATATATATATATATATATATATATATATATATATATATATATATATATAACGTCTTTCTCTATACGAAACATGCCAGCAGCTCATAGAACTCAATTCAATTTTACTTGAAGAGTAATGCTTCATAGCAGTAGGAGCTGCTGTTTTTAAAACCACCTTTTTTTCTAGGGAGGACAACAGGATTTCCAGGGATATATATATATATATATATATTTATATATATTTATATATATATATATATTTATTATATATATATAAATACAGACTATATATATATATATATATATATATATATATATATATATATATATATATATATATATATATATATATATATATATATTCATTTAATTAAAATTAAAACGTCAACAACTTGAAGGATCCATTCATAGTGTGTGTGTGTGTGTGTGTGTGTGTGTGTGTGTGTGTGTGTGTGTGTGTGTGTGTGTGTGTGTGTGAACTTTCAAAACACGTAAAATTTCTCACACACGTATTATAATGTATTTTGTCAGAAAATATTCGGGTAAACGTGTTTTGTTAAATAAAATAGACAAATCGTGCCTATTCCAGGTTATTGTTTTTTTCTTTCACTGACAGATTAATTTCCGTAATGTTCACAGTTCATGTCAGTTTATTTAAAATTTCAGTCAACTTAGTACATTAATATATCACGATACCTGTCGAGTGAACAGAAAAGGTACGGCTAATTGATACAGATTTCCAAGAACTGACTTAACTTGCCAGGTACACTGATACACACGCGTGCGGACACACTGAAAACAAAAACGCACGTGCGCCTCAGGGTCGGTCGTGTTTTGTCGGATTTTCTTGACGAATGTTCACGGAGACAATTAACGAGCTAAATTTGAGAAAATTAGTGAACTATTCGAAGAAGACTGTGGCCGAACAATTCACCTGCTTGCTCACATGGAAGCGGTTAATAGACATTTTCGTTTTTAAACAATTATTTCGATTCAAAACACAAGAGACAGTCATCGTAGAGGGTTATCGAATGCGGTTGTTTTATGCGCGTAGAGGAATAAGTACGAAGTGCATCATATCAGCAATTTATTACTTATATTTTTTTCCTATTATTTCATTTTTATATATTTAACACTGATGTCAGTTTTTTTTCTGTATTTTTGTGCTTGTGTGTGCGATTGTGCGCGCGTAGACATGAGCCCGCCTCTGCGGTCGTACGTTCGCGTTTGTGCGACCGTCTCCGCGGATCTTGCACACGCATATGCATACATATTTTCATGTTTATTCATATATTAGAGCCTTTTTATCTATACTTGTACACACATATACATATATATATTTTTCAAATATATATATATATATATATATATATATATATATATATATATAAACTCTAGTTTTCGGTGGACTGATTTAAAATCCAACAGACATCTAAAGCTCAAATATATATATATATATATATATATATATATATATATATATATATATATATATATATATATATATCTAATTAAATATATATATATATATTAATTTGATTAAAATTAAAAGCAGACTATCATAATCGATTGATTATATTTTATTACCCCAGGAAAGTATTTTTTCCTGGTTCTTCAGATCACATTTCCTGGGTAAATAAAATATAATCAATGGACCCTTACCTTTGTCTGCTTTTTTAATTTCAAATTGATATTCGCTCTGGTTTTACATTGGGTTTATCCATACTTTTCAATACCTAACTTTTTATTACCTAAGTATATATATATATATATATATATATATATATATATATATATATATATATATATATATATCCGAATGGGTAAATATAGCTAGGTATACAATTATATATAAATATATTTTTAAAAATATATATATAATTATTCGGTAGTGTAAGAAAACAACAGTGGTCAGTGTTAAATAACAGTGCTATTTAATACATATTAAGCAATATACATAATACTTTAAATTAAAGTATTACATTAATATAAAGTATTATGAGTATTATAATGTACACACACACACACACACACACACACACACACATATATATATATATATATATATATATATATATATATATATTAAGCTTCCGGTTAGCAAATTGCAAATTACTGTTTTTAACCAACACAGCGAAATTTATAACCAGACGCTTCCTCTGTAGCCAAGTTGTATAGCACGTCAGATCAAATGACGATTCCGTGTAGGATCTACGTTCGATTCCTGTCGAAGGACACATATTTTGTACGAAACTTCTCGGATATTCAAGTCACTAAATGTAATTAATATGGTTTATTATAAACAGAACTTTTTTTTTTTTTTTAAATAACTGCATCTATAAAATAACATATAAACCGAAAATATATTAAAATAATTGTCGGACTTAATCTCTTTCATAACATATATATAATATTCATAAGAAGATTTTAGTTATCCATTTCGTTTATAATTTTTATTTTGGGAAAACCGAAATTTTAACTCCACAGAAGTCAGCATCTCCTCTGCTATATATATATATATATATATATATATATATATATATATTTATTTATATATATATATAGTCATCCACAGACATACAGTTTCCCCTGTATCACAGCTAATCAATGTGGCTAGACATCTGATCGCTCAGGCCGGGACCGAACCGAAACCCTACGAATTATTATCAGTCGGAGATTCTAACCCCAAGTCATCGACGATCGCCAGAGAGAAAGGCGAATTTTACGTATTATTTTTTCTAAAACACACCAGTCACTCAGAGATTTCAATCGCGAGGAGAGTCTTGCATTTTCAGCAGTAATTATAAACAGAGCATTTACTTATATATATATATATATATATATATATATATATATATATATATATATATATATATATTATCATCGTTACCAGAGGACTTTCCGTTTGGCTGTTGTTGCATAGCCCTTTTCATCTCAGCAATAGATGGAGTAAATGATTACCGTTTTAGAATAGGCCTCTGTGTCAAGAGTCTCATCAACATTCGAATCAATGATTAGAACATTTGAGAAATATTCTGCCGACGTTATTTTATTGTTTCCGTTAGAATGTTGCCGTTGGAAGCAAAAATGGGAGTTGGGCCGTTTCAGACAGTTCCAAAGACACTCACTAGATTCTGGTAGCTTCTGGTCGCATTTATCAATAGCATCATGCAATCCCTATGCTTTCTCTCACAAACATGATTGTTTCACTTTCTGTAGTTAAAACTGGCATCGCTTTCTGACTTTCTTGAATTCATTGCGCTTTGTGGCATTTTTCTTGTCTGACGTCCATTGACGATAGCCCTTGTGCATATCATCCATAAGAGGAAGAATACTTGGATCATTTGAGTCAAACCAGTCTTGATATTTTCCCTTGATATATCCAAACGTTTCCTGGGATGATGGATAGCACTTTTAAAAACACACCATGTTGATTCAATGTCTTCACTGTACGGGATATCGCTGTCATCAGGGTCTGAAAAGATTTTAAGTTGTCAGTGTTGTTTAGCTTTTTGACATTTACACTATGAGCTGGTGGAGTGCGGTTGTTACGAACCGGACTACGGATAGGAAAGCTAAAATTGGATCGTAAAGTCAGACTAACACTCCCAAATGGATACGATGAGACAACGTGGAAATTCTTGTCAACAACGCGTTTTCGGCGGCATCTATTCTCGGTTAATTTAGGTCTGAAGGAAAGACAAAACTCTTTTTGAGTCAATAAGGACAATATATTTATATATGAGCATGTAGCCGTGTGGACGAGTTGAATGAAAATGCTGTTATATAATTCACCCGTTTTTGGAGATATTCCAAATTTTGGAGAGGATTCAGGGAACCACTCAACTATCTTTTCCCCAGAAATACGTTGCAATTCGCAGATAATAAAGAAAAGGAATCTGTAAAGTGGCATTTTAAAAAAATATTATGTTGGATGATACACACAAAATAATTTATGTCGCTTTTCAGTCTGACCCCTGAAATTTTCATTTGATGCCTGGAAACTATATTTTTTTTGTATATTTTTTTTAAATCTATCATACACATTAATAAGTTTAGCATTCATTCATGCATTGAATATTGCTGTCACATCTGATCTGCGACTTCTGCTATATATCTAGAGATTCTAGATAAAATACAAAGAAGAGTCTGCAATGTTATTCGCCCTGACCTGGCATATCAGCTTCAGTCATTCTCTCCTCGATATAACGTAGGTTCCCTGTGTTTTTTCTATAAATATTTTCATGGTAATTGTTCTAATGAACTTTCCTCTGTGGTACCCTGACTTTATGTTGTGGAGTGATTTCGGAGTGGAGGCTTGTATTTGTACTAAATCGGTCCTAAAATAGGTTCGACGTACAAAACGTTAAGAACTTGGTATAATAAGTATTACGCAGAGTAATCTAGTTGTGGTCGCTGATACTTTCGTATTTGACTAACTGTCGTCCGACATCGACTGACTCAGCGACTGCTTACTACTCCTACTTATTATAGGTGGGAGAGTCTATTAACTATAGAATAGGTGAGTTTCACCAAAGCACTTTATGAATTTAAGTGCAGTACTAGATTGTCATTTCTGTTCACTCGACATTATAACTAGATATAACAATAAGTTCTATGCTGAGTGTTAGAGAGAAAAATAACTTTTGATTTTGCATTTAAATGCTTGAAGATCAATGTTGACTTGGAATCAGTCAGTAGGAAGATGGTTCCATAAACGAGAAGTGCGAGAGAAGAAAAGTTACCATAGAAATTACGGTTATATCTAGGCATTTCAACTGTAAAAGGATGGGACCTTGCCGCCAATCTAGTACTGAGTTTAAATTCATAATGTGTAGTTACAAGGAAACTACGTTACGTTACATTTAGTGAGGAAATGATGAAGACGACGACAATGAAGAAGCGGAGTATATGTGGAAGAAGAAAAGGAAGAAAAAGTGTCATACGAAGAAGAAGAAGGAAGAAGAAGAAGGAAGTGAAATATATGAGGACGAAAGAGAAAACGACGTCGAAGAAGAAGCAGAAGAAACAGTAGTATATGAGAAAGAAGAAGAAGAAGGAAGAGAAGTATATGAGGAAAAAAGAAGACGACATCAAAGAAGAAGTAGAAGAAACAAAAGTATATGAGAAAGAAGAAGAAGAAGAAAAAAGAAGAAAAAGGAAGAGAAAAAGGATATGAGGAAGAAAAATGAGACGACGTCGAAGAAAGAGAAGAAACACAAGTATATGAGAAAGAAGAAGAATAACAAGAACAAGAAATCCTGCTATTTAAGAAGAATAAAAAGAAAAAAAAGAAGAATTTTAAAAAGAAAAAAAAAAGAAAGTAGGAATATTAAAAATAAGAAGAAGAAGAAGAAGAAGAAGATTAATAGTCGAAGAAGAAGACGTTAAGAAAAAATGAAAATATTTTCGTTTAATGAAAAAAAGAAGAAGAAGAAGAAGAAGACGAATTTATATTTGATGAAGAAGACGGGTAAAAGAAACAGGTTTGATAGAGAAAAAAGAAGAAAAGCAAAGAAGAAGAAGAAGAAGAAGAAGAATATTTATTCATAATAAGCAAGAAGAAAAGAAGAAGTCAGCATGAAGAAAGAAGAAGAAGATGAAGAAGAAGAAGAAGAAGATCAATCTAAAAGAAGAAGAAACAGGAAACAAGAAGAAAATTTTTGAGAGAATCGAAGATTAAAGAAGAAGAAGAAGAAGAAGAAGAAGAAACAAAATAAGAAAACCAATTTTTTAAAAGAAGAAGAATTTTCTTTTGAAGATTAAGAAAAAAAGAAAGAGAAAAAAAAAAAGAAAGGAAGAAGAAAAACTTTCTATTCAAAATTTGTATCTAAAAATTCTTTTTCAAAGAAAAAAAATCTTCTTCATTTTATCAAAGTGTCTTTTTGTCATTAAAAAGAAGGAGAAAATAATGAAGAAATAAGTTCAAATCTAAAAATTAAGTATTTTATAAACAAAAAAAAAAAGAAGAAAAAAAAAGAAGAAGAAGAAAGAATTTTTGAAAATAAGAAAAAATCAAAACAAATTGATTTAAAAAAATTTAGAAGGAAATTGAATGGAGATTCATTTAAAAGAAATAATTTATTAAACAAATTTTTTTTGGTATTTCGTCCTTAACCAAATAAGAATTTTTTAAAACAAGAAAGAATCAGAAAATAAGAGGAAGGCATAGGAATTGAAAATAAATAATGTCCAAAATATTTTCATTCCTTTTTTTCTAAGAAGAATTTTAGAGATGAAGAAGAAGAAATGGTTGGAAAAAAAGGTGAGAGTAAAGGAAAGAAGAAGAAAAATAAAAAGAAATTTTTTTAAAAAAAAGAAAAAAAAAAAAAAGAAAAAAAAAGTCTAGAATAATTTAGAAAAAAGGTTAATAATCGAGTAAGGAACGAAATTCAAAAAATAAAGTTTACGAGAAAAAGTAAGAACTAGAGAAAGAAGAATAATTGTTCTACAAAAAAAAAGAAATGAAAAAAGAAAGGTTCCAAAGAAAGAAAAACAGAAAAGAAAGAAAGTAAGAAAATTCTTAAAACCTTATGTTTGCCGTGAATTGAAAGACCATGTTGTTAAAAAATAAATAAAAGAAAGAAAGAAAGAAAAAGATTTGCTTTAAAAGAAAGAAAAAATGTTCAGGGTGTTTTTAAAAGAAATTTTTAATTAAAGAAAGAAAAAAGAAGGGAGGTTTGAGTAAAAAAAAAGAAAGAAAAAAGAAGAAAAAGAAAATCTTTTGTTTCTGAAAGGAAAAGAAAGAAGACGGGGAATAAAAAAAGGAATGAAAAAAACTTTGATTTGAACAAAAAGAAAACGAAAGAAGGAAGAAAAAAAAATAAATGGAGATTCATTTAAATAAATTTCAAGGTATTTTTTAAAAAAAGAAAAGATTGAAAGAAGAAAAGAAAATTACAAAAAGAAAAAAAAAGAAATAAAGAAAACTTTAAAAAAGAATAAAAGGGCATCATAACTTAAATAAAATGAAAGGCACTAAAAATTATTTAATTTCTCCGGTTTGTTTTTTTCATTGAAATTTTCCAAAAAGAAATTTTCTCAAGAATGATGAAAATTTATATTATATTACGAAATATATATATTTAATATATAAAAAAAAATTGGTTCAACGTTTCAATCTAGAAAAGATTGAAAAAAAAAAAAAGAAAAAAATAAAAAGCCAAAAGATATTTGAATGAATAATTTGAAAATAAAGACCAAAAAAGAACCACAACGAGCCGAAAACGAAATGAGGAAAAATAAAAATAAAAGAAAAAAAAACAAACAAAATTCATCGTTTGAAGCATAAAATATGTCAATACTTCCTGAATATTTTGATGTAAAGAACTTCAAAGAAGAATAAATTAGGTTCTGCTTTAGCTATCAAAAGAAAAATATTTTACTTTTTTGAGATTATGGTTTTTTCCATGTTGTTAATTTTTTGAGATTTTAACTTGAAATGTTCATCAAAAAGTTAATGATTTCATAAAACACATAAAACTCAATGAAAGAAACTCTCAGTGGCACATATTAAAAAATTAAAATACTGTATCAATTAATGTATAAAAAAAATAATTGTAAATTCATTTGAAAAGAAAATTTTTTTTCAAAGATAATATCTGATATTATATTCTTAAAAAAGAAAAGAAAGAAAGATAAAGAAATAAAAAAATAAATTTATTAATTATATTTATATATATATATATATATATATATATATATTGATATAAAGAAAACAAATAAATAAAGAAAGAGAAATTCATCATATTAAAAAGATAGAAAGAATGTAATATAAACTTAAGAAAAGGAAGAAAGGATAAACGTTAAAAAAAAAAAGGAAATAAAGATATATTACAAACAATGGACCAACAAAAGGTAGAAAAAAATGCAAAACAAAACAATTTTTTTTAGAAAGAAAGAAAGAAAGAAAGAAGATAGAAAGAAAAAAAAAAATGAAAGAAAGAAAAGAAAAAAAAAAAAGAAAGAAAAAGACAGGTAAATTAAAAAAAAAAAAGAAAGAAACAAAGAAAGAAAAAGAAAGAAACAGGATGAAAATATAAATTTTAAAAAAAGAAAATAAAGAAAAAAACAAAAAAAAAAGAAATTTTTAAGAAAGAATTGTTTTTTATAAATAAAAATAGAATATATAATATAAATAAATTTATAAATAAAAGAAAAATAAAACTTTAAAAAGAAAAATGAAATTAGACAGGAGTTAAGAAAGCTTGAAGAATTTAATTTTGAAAGAAAACAAAGGAACAATCCAATAAAGAAAAAATAAAGATATATATAGAAAAGTTATTGAATCGAATTAACAGAAAATTGAAAAAAAAAAGATTAGACAGTATTTTTTGAAATAAAGAAAAGAAAAAAAGAAGGAAAATGGGTAAAGACAGGAGTTTAGGTTCTTAAATAAAGAAAGAAAGAAAAAAGAAAGTTTAGAAAAAGGTCATAATTTTATGCATATTTAAAAATAAAAAAAAGATTCAAATTGTTAAGAAAAAAGAAAGAAATGAAATTTAAAATAAAACTCAGGAAAAAAGAAAAAGAAAAAAAGAAAAGATTTATTTATGAAAGGAATAAAAAAACTGATTTAAATTATTTTTAAAAAAAGTTAAACGAAATAAAGAAAGAAAATAAATTATGAAAAGAAAGAAAGAAATCATTTTGATATTGAATCCCTCCGACAGGAGTTATGTCATTTTCCAAAAGAGAAAAAAAAAGAAAGAAAAAAGAAAGAAGACAGGTGTTATTGAAATCAATAAATGATAAATTTTCTTTTCATTATATTTACCCCATAAGTTAGACATTCGTTTATTTAAAGAAATCTTATAAATTTGTCAAAAAAAGAAAAAAGCAAAGAAGTTCATCATTTGAAAGAAAAGAAAAAATAAAACTGAAAAAGAAAGAAAATTGAAGGTGGATTTAGTTGGAATTTGTCTTTTTTAATTTGAAAAAAGTCAATTTAAAACAAAAAGAAAGAAAAAAAAAAAGAAGAAGGTTTTATTGTTAAGAAAGAAAAGAAAGAAAGAAAGAAAAAAAAAAAAGAAAGAAAAGAAATAAAGTGTTAAAAAGAATAAAAAAAAAACATTGAATTTATTAATAGAAATTTAAAGAAAGAAAGAAATTTTAAAGAAAGAAAGAAATTTGAAATTTGAAAAAAAAATTTTCGAAACGAAAGAAATTGATCCCCAAAAATAGACATTTGTTTAAATGTTTGAAAAAAATATTTTTTCTGAAAAAAGAAACATTATGGGATAAAAATTAAAAGAAGTTCAAAAAAAACTTAAATTTAATAATGGAAAAGAAAAAAAGAAAGAAAAAAAAAAGAAAGAACGAAGGAATTGATTCCACGAAACAATGAAAATCTAGTTTTCATTATTGAAGGAAGAATGAAAGAAAGTTTAAAGAAAATAAAAAAAGAACATTTGAATGAATTCAGAAAAGAAAGAAAGAATAAATAATAAAATTGTTTTTTTGTTTTGTTGGAATTATGAAAAGAAAGAAAAAAATGAAAACAGAAAGTAAAAAAAAAGAAAAAAACAATTTCTGTTTTTTTTTTTTTTTTTTTTTTTAAGCATTACGCCCCGAGCAAGGCGTGAAGCCACTAGGATGCAGGGGGTTGCAGAAGATTTGGAGCGAGAGCAGATAAGAGTGATAGAAGAAAGGATGAGGAGAAGGATAGTGGGTAGATCAAGGTAACTGGAGATGTCGATTGACATTACATTTGAATAGTTGGAGATTATAGCTCTCAGGGAAACAGTAATTGGGAAGGGTGTTCCACTGGCGAGAGGTGCGAGGTATGAAGCTATTGGAGTAGAAGAGACGGCTACATTTAAAAAGTTTCTACAGTGTAAGGGTGAGAGCGGGATGCCAGCCTCGTAGGGCGCTTGAATTCATGGAGTCTGGGAACCAGTGAAAGCAGCTCATCAGAGCAATTACCATGGAAGTATTTGTAGAAAAGACAGAGAGCGACGGCGCGTCTGTGAGAGAGTGACTGCAAACAAGACGCTAGATCAGGGCCAATTAGATTACATATCCTTCTCTGGATCTTGTCAAGAACTCCGAGATTTGCAAAAAGTAAAAGGGTGAACAAAATTTAAAGTGACAATTATGAACCCAATCCTTTACCAATTTTTTATGTGCTGTTTCGCTTCATGACGTGGGCGATAATGGCTCTCCCTAACTTCCTGTTCCTTGTTGGTCTAACCACACCTCCTTGACCCCACTCTTCCATCCATTCACCCAAACTCATTTCTCGCTGTCACTCGCTGGGATCCACTATATTTCCTTCATTCAGTATGTCATGTGAGTGTTAAATTTTCCGTGCCGACTTTCCTCCCTGTATGTACCAGAAATTTCAACTGACTCTTTCTGTTTTTTTTTTTTTTTTTTTTTTAAGTATAAGCCTATGTGTATCTAGTATTCGTTAGGCTCAGTTACCTGCTGTCAGCCCCACAATTGAACAAACCATTTAATTTTACGATGTTACCAAAGGTTCGAAATTAATTCTCTCGCACAACACAGAAAAATTGTTATCTCCCAAATATTCTTAATGCAATATTCACTCGCAAATGAAAAGAAACATTCCTAGATTCCGTGTTTAAATAACCCACAAAGGGTTGAGAAACCATAAAAAACAGCTAAGACCCGTCACATCACGCACAATGTGACGAACTATTCTAATTCTATTTGTATTCCAGTAGTAATTCAATCGGACAGTTTCTGTCTAAGAACAGCTACAGTGTGGGACAGACTTCGGAGGGATGAGTTTCTTGAAATGAACAGTTGTAATCTCTTCAAGTTTTAGGTTAAAAAGAAAAAAAATTAGAGAAAATATTTTTTTTTAAAAGTAATCCCCCAAAAAAAAAAAAAAAAAAAGAACAATAAAAAAAAAAATTTTCACAACTATTGGTCATTTGTTTCATAGAAAAAAAACTGGAGTTTAGAAAAGAGTTTTGATTGTACAGCCTTTTCTTTGGTCAGTTTGTCACCGTCTTTCATTATTCATTCATTCAGTCAAATTTTTATTCATTTAATTCATTTTTTTCTCTATCATTTTTTTTATATTTATCTTTCTGTTTTCCTTTTATTTTAACATTAAAATTTAAATCGTTAGCGTTTGTCACATCGCAAGCAAAAATTTTAACTTTCAGATGAACACAACAATTTTGTTTTAGAAAAATAGGAACACAGTTTTTGTCTTAGAAAAAAAAAGATCCTGATGATGATAATGTGCTAATATCAAAAGTACTCGGAATAAATATGTATCAATATGGTAATTTTTTCTCTTCCTTTAATAAGGATACTAAGAACTAAGAAGCTTGTCCGGGAGTATGAGAGGATCCTACTGAAAATAAGTAGACAATTTATTTAATGAGACAGGTCATATATATATATATATATATATATATATATATATTTGCTGGGATTTCATTTTTTTTTCTTTCTTTTTCGACTCTATCGAACATACTCTTTCTTTTTTCTTTTTATTTGATTTTTATTGGCTTTATTTCTTTCTTAATTCATTTATTGATTCATTGGGATGAATGGTGGAGTAATGTGTAGAGGAGTTGGAAAGCCGAGTCGAATCCATTACATTCACTTACATGCTAATACACTCCCCCCCCCAGCTTTGGGTAAGTAGCAGGACAGACCGGGTTCTATAGCCTTGGATGGCAACTGGTCTACCGCAGAAAGAAATGGCAATCTTGAATGGCAACTGGTCTACCGCAGAAAGAAATGGCAACCTAAGGTGAGAAAAAATAATATCTTCATAATGTATCGAAAATTTTGTATATGATTGGCTAAGCGTGTATCACGCATGTCACATAACTGTCTGTTAATTTTCTTTATTCCTTTGGCGTGTTCGTTTTTTATTGTTTTTTGTTTTTTTTTCAAACATACTTTTTAAAAATGTTTTCTCTAATTTCAATTTTTATTCTAATTTTATTTTATTCTAATTTTTATTTTTCTAATTTTATTTTTTTTAACTTAAGACTTGATAAGGTTACAACTGTAGTGATCGAGAAATATTCCTCTCCGGAGCATGTACAACACAGTAGCTGTTCTTAAGCAGAAGCTGTCCAAGTGAAAATTCCTTCTTACTACTGGAATACAAAGGAATGAGCATGATTCGTCAGATTATGCGTGATATGTCGTTAGTTAGCTGTTTTTTATGGTTTCTCAAAACCTTTTGTGGATTATTTAAAGCCGAAACGTATTTTGGATTCTAAGAATGTTTTTTTCAATACAAATACATACCCACGTACATATATTAAAACACGCCCAACCTTTTATTTTTTACCCAATAATAGACAATATTACAAACATGCCAAAATGATTCCACCAGACAACAGACAAATCAAAGTTTCTATTGGCTAGAAATTAGCATCAGGAAGTCGTTATTTTGACCAATCAAAGGAAACTAAAAACTTATTTTTCTCGAACCTTCTTTCGGGAAAAAAAATTCTTATAAAAGCCAACAGATTTCGACTTTCGCACGAGCAGAGATGCGACTGTGTCCCCACAGCGCGTGCCTAAAGGAACATCTATAAGCGAACTTCAAACGAATCATCTTCAACAACAACAAAGACAGAAATCTTCGGTGTTAATAAAAGTCTTTTTCTAACCCCAGCTTTTTACGGTGGACCAATGATGTAAAAACTCTTTTCTAAACTCTAGAATTTTCAGTGAACCAACTAACCAATAGTATTGTTGCCTTTGATTGTGCAGCCTTTTCTTTGGTCAGATAGTCACGGAATTCGTGTTTTGAACTAAACTGGTTTAGATGACTGATAATAAGAAATAAAGAAAGAAAGACAGAAGAAAAAAGAGGACAAGGCAAAAAGAAAAAGGAAAAGGCAGGAAATAAACAGATTTCTTTGACTTATTCTTTCTTTCTTTTAACGCATTCCAGCATTAATATTCTTTCTTTCCTACATTCATTTTTAACTCATTCACGCTTATATTGTTTGTTTTTACAGTGTAACCCGGATATAAGATACCCGGATATAAGAGACCCGGATATAAGAGAGATTTTCTCTGGTCCCAAATTAGAGCCTGTGTTAATGTATATAAAATAGACCAAACCCGGATATAAGAGAAACCCGGATATAAGAGACTTTTTCTCCGGTCCTTACAACTCTTACATCCGGTTACATCCGGGTTAATTATGTATTTGTTCGTTGAATTATATATTTCTTTTCTTTCATTTTATTCTCTCATTCTATTTATTTTTCATTCATGTTTTTGATAGCTTTTCCTTCCTTTTTTTTTATTTATCTCCTTCCTAAATACAGTAAAAACTGTTAATGTATATAAATAGAGAACCGGATATAAGAGACTTCTTCTCCGGTCCCGACAACTCTCTTACATCCGGGTTACACTGTATTTGTTCGTTGAATTATATATTTCTTTTTCTTTCATTTTATTCTCTCATTCTATTTATTTTTCATTCATGTTTCGGATAGCTTTTCCTTCCTTTCCTTTTTTTTTTTATATCTCCTTCCTAGATACAAAAAAACCCGGATATAAGAGAACCGGATATAAGAGACTTTTGCTTCTCGGTCCCGACAACTCTCTTACATCCGGTTTTTACACTGTATTTGTTCGTTGAATTATATATTCTTTTTCTTTCATTTTATTCTCTCATTCTATTTATTTTTCATTCATGTTTCGGATAGCTTTTCCTTCCTTTCTTTTTTTTTTATATCTCCTTCCTAGATACTTAAACCGGATATAAGAGAACCGGATATAAGAGACTTCTTCTCCGGTCCCGACAACTCTCTTTACATCCAAGTTATTTTTGTATTTGTTCGTTGAATTATATATTTCTTTTTCTTTCATTTTATTCTCTCATTCTATTTATTTTCATTCATGTTTCGGATAGCTTTTCCTTCCTTCCTTTTTTTTTTTTTTATATCTCCTTCCTAGATTAGACAGTGTAATTTTAGATATAAGAGAACCGGATATAAGAGACTTTTTCTCCGGTCCCGACAACCTCTCTTACATCCGGGTTACACTGTATTTGTTCGTTGAATTATATATTTATTTTTCTTTCATTTTATTCTCTCATTCTATTTATTTTTTTCATTCATGTTTCGGATAGCTTTTCCTTCCTTTTCCATTTTTTTTTTTATATCCTTCCTAGATACAGGTAACCGGATATAAGAGAACCGGATATAAGAGACTTCTTCTCCGGTCCCGACAACTCTTTACATCCGGGTTACACTGTATTTGTTCGTTGAATTATATATTTTCTTTTTCTTTCATTTTATTCTCTCATTCTATTTATTTTTCATTCATTTTTGGATAGCTTTTCCTTCCTTTTTTTTTTTTATATCTCCTTCCTTATACAGTGTAACCTGGATATAAGAAAACCGGATATAAGAGACTTCTTCTCCGGTCCTGACAACTTTCTTACATCCGGGTTAACTGTATTTGTTCGTTGAATTATATATTTCTTTTTCTTTCATTTTATTCTCTCATTCTATTTATTTTTCATTCATGTTTCCGGATAACTTTTCCTTCCTTTCTTTTTTTTTTTTATCTCCTTCCTAGATACAGTGTAACCTATATAAGAGAACCGGATATAAGAGACTTCTTCTCCGGTCCCGACAACTCTTTTACATCCGGGTTACACTGTATTTGTTCGTTGAATTATATATTTCTTTTCTTTCATTTTATTCTCTCATTCTATTTATTTTCATTCATGTTTCGGATAGCTTTTCCTTCCTTTCTTTTTTTTTATCTCCTTCCTAGATACAGTGTAACCCGGATATAAGAGAACCGGATATAAGAGACTTCTTCTCCGGTCCCGACAACTCTCTTACATCCGGGTTACACTGTATTTGTTCGTTGAATTATATATTTCTTTTTCTTTCATTTTATTCTCTCATTCTATTTTTTTCATTCATGTTTCGGATAGCTTTTTCCTTCCTTTTCTTTTTTATATCTCCTTCCTAGATACAGTGTAACCCGGATATAAAAAGAGAACCGGATATAAGAGACTTCTTCTCCGGTCCCGACAACTCTCTTACATCCTTGGTTACACTGTATTTGTTCGTTGAATTATATATTTTTTTTTCTTTCATTTTATTCTCTCATTCTATTTTTTTCATTCATGTTTCGGATAGATAGCTTTTCTTCCTTTCTTTTTTTTTTATATAAGAGCGTTCCTAGATACAGTGTAACCTGGATATAAGAGAACCGGATATAAGAGACTTCTTCTCCGGTCCCGACAACTCTCTCTTACATCCGGGTTACACTGTATTTGTTCGTTGAATTATATATTTCTTTTTCTTTCATTTTATTCTCTCATTCTATTTATTTTCATTCATGTTTCGGATAGCTTTTCCTTCCTTTCTTTTTTTATATCTCCTTCCTAGAGACAGTGTAACCCGGATATAAGAGAACCGGATATAAGAGACTTCTTCTCCGGTCCCGACAACTCTCTTTTACATCCGGTACACTGTATTTGTTCGTTGAATTATATTCTTTTTCTTTCATTTTATTCTCTCATTCTATTTATTTTTTCATTCATGTTTCGGATAGCTTTTCCTTCCTTTCTTTTTTTTATATCTCCTTCCTAGATACAATTACAGTGTAACCCGGATATAAAAGAACCGGATATAAGAGACTTCTTCTCCGGTCCCGACAACTCTCTTACATCCGGGTTACACTGTATTTGTTCGTACAGAATTATAAAAACATTTCTTTCATTTTATTCCTCAAAGAATTTATTTTTACATTATGATTTTACAAATAACTCCTTCCTTCAATGTAACTTTTTTTTTAAATATAAGAGCGTTACATTTTACAAATTACAGTGTAACCCGGATATAAGAGAAACCGGATATAAGAGACTTTTCTCCGGTCCCGACAACTCTCTTATATCCGGGTTACACTATTTATTTCTAATTGTTCAGAATGAATTACATTATTTACCATCCTTTAGTCATTTTATTCTCTCATTACATTTATTTTTTTACATTCAGTTCTATCATAGTATTTTCAATCCTTATTAAATATAAGAGCGTTATCTTTTCCAAATTACAGTGTAACCCGGATATAAAAGAAACCGGATATAAGAGACTTCTTCTCCGGTCCCGACAACTCTCTTATATCCGGGTTACACTGTATTTGTTTACAGAATGATAAAAACATTTTCTTTCATTTTATTCTCTCATTCTATTTATTTTTCATCTATGACTCTTTACAAAATAACAGTTTCTATCATGGTTTTTTCCTTCCAATTATTTTTTATAAGAGCTTACTTTTTCTACAAATTACAGTGTAACCCGGATATAAGAAAACCGGATATAAGAGACTTCTTCTCCGGTCCCGACAACTCTCTTATATCCGGGTTACACTGTATTTCTAATCTTACAGAATGAAAAAATATTTTTACCATTTATTAGTCCTATAAAGATTTTCATTGCATAAGATACATCTATGACTTTTACAAAATAACAGTATCTATCATGGTATTTTCAATAGAAGACAATTATTAAATATAAGATTCGTTACATTTTTCAAATTACAGTTTATAACTCATTCTATATAAGAGAAACCCTTCCTTTCTATAAGAGAAACCTTCTCCGGTCCCGACTTCTTCTCCGGTCCCGACAACTCTCTTATATCCGGGTTACACTTTATTTGTAATCTTACAGAATGATAAAAACATTTTACCATTCATAGTTATAAAGAAGCAATTGCATAAGATACATCTTTCATTTTACAAAATAACAGTATCTATCATGATATTTTTTTTTAGAAATGCAATTATTAAATTTAAGATCGTTACATTTACAAATTACAGTGTAACCCGGATATAAGATATAAGAGAAACCCGGATATAAGAGACTTCTTCTCCGGTCCCGACAACTCTCTTATATCCGGGTTACACTGTATTTGTAATCTTAAAGAATGAGAAAAACATTTTCTTTCATTTTATTAGTCCTATAAATTTTTTCATTCATGTTTCGATAGCTTTTCCTTCCTTTACAAAATAACAGTATCTTCATGGTATTTTCAATAGATATAAATTATTAAATATAAGAGCGTTACTCCGGTCCAAATTACAGTGTAACCTAAGAGAACCGGATTAATTATATATTTCTTTTATTTCATTTTACTTCTTCTCCGGTCCCGACAACTCTCATTCATATCCGGGTTACTTTTCCTATTTCTTTTTTTAATCTTCCTAGAATGAGAAAACATTAATACCATGATTAGTCCTATAAAGAAACTCAATTGCATAAGATACATCTATTTGTTCTTTACAAAATAACAGTATCTATCATGGTATTTTCAATATTTATTTTTATTTTCGGATAAGAGCGTTACATTTTTTTTTATATCTCCTCAAATTACAGTGTAACCCGGATATAAAAGAAACCCGGATATAAGAGAAACCCGGATATAAGAGACTTCTCCCGACAACTCTCTTTATATCCGGGTTACACTGTATTTGTAATCTTACAGAATGAGAAAAACATTAATACCATGATTAGTCCTATAAAGAAGCAATTGCATAAGATACATCTATGACTCTTTACAAAATAACAGTATCTATCATGGTATTTTCAATAGAAGCAATTATTAAATATAAGAGCGTTACATTTTTTTTTTACAATTGTAACTTCCTAGATAAAGAGTAACCCGGATATAAGAGAAACCCGGATATAAGACTTCTTCTCCGGTCCCGACAACTCTCTTACATCCGATATCCTGTATTACACTTATATATTTTTTCTTTCATTTTATTCTTACATTCTATTTATTTTCAATGAGAAAAACATTTTTCCTTCCTTTTTTTTTTTTATATCTAATGATTAGTCCTATATAAAGAAGCAATTGATATAAGATACATCTTCTCCGACAACTCTTTACAAAATAACAGTTCTCTATCATTTATTTTTCAATAGATTTAATTTCATTAAATTTAAATATAAGTTTTTCATTTTTTTTTAATTACTTCCTATAAGAGAAACCGGATATAAAAGAAACCCGGATATAAGAGACTTCTTCTCCGGTCCCGACAACTCTCTTATATCCGGGTTACACTGTATTTATAATCTTACAGAATGAGAAAACATTAATACCATGATTAGTCCTATAAAGAAGCAATTGCATAAGATACATCTATGACTCTTTACAAAATAACAGTATCTATCATGGTATTTTCAATAGAAGCAATTATTAAATATAAGAGCGTTACATTTTACAAATTACAGTTTAACAAATATAAGTGTAACCCGGATATAAAGAAACCCGGATATAAGAGACTTCTTCTCCGGTCCCGACAACTCTCTTATATCCGGGTTACACTGTATTTTTTTAATCTTACAGAATGAGAAAACATTAATACCATGATTAGTCCTATAAAGAAGCAATTGCATAAGATACATCTATGACTTTTACAAAATAACAGTATCTATCATGGTATTTTCAATAGAAGCAATTATTAAATATAAGAGCGTTACATTTTACAAATTACAGTGTAACCCGGATATAAAAGAAACCCGGATATAAGAGACTTCTTCTCCGGTCCCGACAACTCTTATATCCGGGTTACACTGTATTTCTAATCTTACAGAATGAGAAAACATTAATACCATGATTAGTCCTATAAAGAAGCAATTGCATAAGATACATCTATGACTCTTTACAAAATAACAGTATCTATCATGGTATTTTCAATAGAAGCAATTATTAAATATAAGAGCGTTACATTTTACAAATTACAGTGTAACCCGGATATAAAAGAAACCCGGATATAAGAGACTTCTTCTCTCGGTCCCGACAACTCTCTTATATCCGGGTTACACTGTATTTCTAATCTTACAGAATGAGAAAAATTAATACCATGATTAGTCCTATAAAGAAGCAATTGCATAAGATACATCTATGACTCTTTACAAAATAACAGTATCTATCATGGTATTTTCAATAGAAGCAATTATTAAATATAAGAGCGTTACATTTTACAAATTACAGTGTAACTGGATATAAAAGAAAAGAGAAACCCGGATATAAGAGACTTCTTCTCCGGTCCCGACAACTCTCTTATATCCGGGTTACACTGTATTTAATCTTACAGAATGAGAAAAACATTAATACCATGATTAGTCCTATAAAGAAGCAATTGCATAAGATACATCTATGACTCTTTACAAAATAACAGTATCTATCATGGTATTTTCAATAGAAGCAATTATTAAATATAAGAGCGTTACATTTTACAAATTACAGTGTAACCCGGATATAAAAGAAACCCGGATATAAGAGAAACCCGGATTAAGATTTCTCCGGTCCCGACAACTCTCTTTTATATCCGGGTTACACTGTATTTCTAATCTTACAGAATGAGAAAAAAACATTAATACCATGATTAGTCCTATAAAGAAGCAATTGCATAAGATACATCTATGACTCTTTACAAAATAACAGTATCTATCATGGTATTTTCAATAGAAGCAATTATTAAATATAAGAGCGTTACATTTTACAAATTACAGTGTAACCCGGATATAAAAGAAACCCGGATATAAGAGACCCGGATATAAGAGACTTCTCCGGTCCCGACAACTCTCTTATATCCGGGTTACACTGTATTTGTTCTTACAGAATGAGAAAAACATTAATACCATGATTAGTCCTATAAAGAAGCAATTGCATAAGATACATCTATGACTCTTTACAAAATAACAGTATCTATCATGGTATTTTCAATAGAAGCAATTATTAAATATAAGAGCGTTACATTTTACAAATTACAGTAACCCGTAACCCGGATATAAAAGAAACCCGGATATAAGAGACTTCTTCTCCGGTCCCGACAACTCTCTTATATCCGGGTTACACTGTATTTAATCTTACAGAATGAGAAAAACATTAATACCATGATTAGTCCTATAAAGAAGCAATTGCATAAGATACATCTATGACTCTTTACAAAATAACAGTATCTATCATGGTATTTTCAATAGAAGCAATTATTAAATATAAGAGCGTTACATTTTACAAATTACAGTGTAACCCGGATATAAAAGAAACCCGGATATAAGAGAAACTTATTCTCTCCGGTCCCGACAACTCTCTTATATCCGGGTTACACTGTATTTCTAATCTTACAGAATGAGAAAACATTAATACCATGATTAGTCCTATAAAGAAGCAATTGCATAAGATACATCTATGACTCTTTACAAAATAACAGTATCTATCATGGTATTTTCAATAGAAGCAATTATTAAATATAAGAGCGTTACATTTTACAAATTACAGTGTAACCCGGATATAAGAAAATATAAGAAACCCGGATATAAGAGACTTCTTCTCCGGTCCCGACAACTCTCTTATATCCGGGTTACACTGTATTTCTAATCTTACAGAATGAGAAAACATTAATACCATGATTAGTCCTATAAAGAAGCAATTGCATAAGATACATCTATGACTCTTTACAAAATAACAGTATCTATCATGGTATTTTCAATTAGAAATATAAGCAATTATTAAATATAAAAGCGTTACATTTTACAAATTACATCCGTTAACCATTAATACCATGGATATAAGAGAAACCCGGATATAAGAAAACCCGGATATAAGAGACTTCTTCTCCGGTCCCGACAACTCTCTTATATCCGGGTTACACTGTATTTCTAATCTTACAGAATGAGAAAAACATTAATACCATGATTAGTCCTAAAGAAGCAATTGCATAAGATACATCTATGACTCTTTACAAAATAACAGTATCTATCATGGTATTTTCAATAGAAGCAATTATTAAATATAAGAGCGTTACATTTTTCCAAATTACAGTGTAACCCGGATATAAAAGAAACCCGGATATAAGAGACTTCTTCTCCGGTCCCGACAACTCTCTTATATCCGGGTTACACTGTATTTCTAATCTTACAGAATGAGAAAACATTAATACCATGATTAGTCCTATAAAGAAGCAATTGCATAAGATACATCTATGACTCTTTACAAAATAACAGTATCTATCATGGTATTTTCAATAGAAGCAATTATTAAATATAAGAGCGTTACATTTTACAAATTACAGTGTAACCCGGATATAAAGAAACCCGGATATAAGAGACTTCTTCTCCGGTCCCGACAACTCTCTTATATCCGGGTTACACTGTATTTCTAATCTTACAGAATGAGAAAAACATTAATACCATGATTAGTCCTATAAAGAAGCAATTGCATAAGATACATCTATGACTCTTTACAAAATAACAGTATCTATCATGGTATTTTCAATAGAAGCAATTATTAAATATAAGAGCGTTACATTTTACAAATTTTACAACTCTCTTATATCCGGGTTACACTGTAAATCTTACAGATATAATAAATTAGTCCTATAAAGAATTGCATAAGATAATCTATGACCGGATTTTCAATAAAGCAATTATTAAAGAGCTTACATTTTACAAATTACAGTGTAACCGGTCCCGACAACTTCTTCTCCGGTCCCGATATATCCGGGTTACACTGTATTTTCTAATCTTACAGAATGAGAAAAACATTAATACCATGATTAGTCCTATAAAGAAGCAATTTGCATAAGATACATCTATGACTCTTTACAAAATAACAGTATCTATCATGGTATTTTCAATAGAAGCAATTATTAAATATAAGAGCGTTACATTTTACAAATTACAGTGTAATATAAGGATATAAAAGAAACCCGGATATAAGAGACTTCTTCTCCGGTCCCGACAACTCTTTATATCCGGGTTACACTGTATTTAATCTTACAGAATGAGAAAACATTAATACCATGATTAGTCCTATAAAGAAGCAATTGCATTACATCTATGACTCTTTACAAAATAACAGTATCTATCATGGTATTTTCAATAGAAGCAATTATTAAATATAAGAGCGTTACATTTACAAATTACAGAACCCGAAAACATATAAAAGAAACCCGGATATAAGAGACTTCTTCTCCGGTCCCGACAACTCTCTTATATCCGGGTTACATGTATTCTAATCTTACAGAATGAAAAAACATTAATACCATGATTAGTCCTATAAAGAAGTAATTGCATAAGATACATCTATGACTCTTTACAAAATAACAGTATCTATCATGGTATTTTTCAATAGAAGCAATTATTAAATATAAGAGCGTTACATTTTACAAATTACAGTGTAACCCGGATATAAAGAAACCCGATATAAGAGAAACCCTTCTCCGGTCCCGACAACTCTCTTATATCCGGGTTACACTGTATTTAATCTTACAGAATGAGAAAAACATTAATACCATGATTAGTCCTATAAAGAAGCAATTGCATAAGATACATCTATGACTCTTTTTACAAAATAACAGTATCTATCATGGTATTTTCAATAGAAGCAATTATTAAATATAAGAGCGTTACATTTTACAAATTACAGTGTAACCCGGATATAAAAGAAACCCGGATATAAGAGACCCGGATATAAGAGACTTCTCCGGTCCCGACAACTCTCTTATATCCGGGTTACACTGTATTTAATCTTACAGAATGAGAAAAACATTAATACCATGATTAGTCCTATAAAGAAGCAATTGCATAAGATACATCTATGACTCTTTACAAAATAACAGTATCTATCATGGTATTTTCAATAGAAGCAATTATTAAATATAAGAGCGTTACATTTTACAAATTACAGTGGATATAAGAGAAACCGGATATAAAAGAAACCCGGATATAAGAGACTTCTTCTCCGGTCCCGACAACTCTCTTATATCCGGGTTACACTGTATTTTTTAATCTTACAGAATGAGAAAAACATTAATACCATGATTAGTCCTATAAAGAAGCAATTGCATAAGATACATCTATGACTCTTTACAAAATAACAGTATCTATCATGGTATTTTCAATAGAAGCAATTATTAAATATAAGAGCGTTACATTTTACAAATTACAGTGTAACCCGGATATAAGAGAAACCCGGATATAAAAGAAACCCGGATATAAGAGACTTCTTCTCCGGTCCCGACAACTCTCTTATATCCGGGTTACACTGTATTTAATCTTACAGAATGAGAAAAACATTAATACCATGATTAGTCCTATAAAGAAGCAATTGCATAAGATACATCTATGACTCTTTACAAAATAACAGTATCTATCATGGTATTTTCAATAGAAGCAATTATTAAATATAAGAGCGTTACATTTTACAAATTACAGGATATAAGGAAACCCGATATAAGAGAAACCCGGATATAAGAGACTTACTTTCTCCGGTCCCGACAACTCTCTTATATCCGGGTTACACTGTATTTCTAATCTTACAGAATGAGAAAAACATTAATACCATGATTAGTCCTATAAAGAAGCAATTGCATAAGATACATCTATGACTCTTTACAAAATAACAGTATCTATCATGGTATTTTCAATAGAAGCAATTATTAAATATAAGAGCGTTACATTTTACAAATTACAGTGTAACCCGGATATAAAAGAAAACCCGGATATAAGAGAAACCCGATATAAGAGACTTCTTCTCCGGTCCCGACAACTCTCTTATATCCGGGTTACACTGTATTTCTAATCTTACAGAATGAGAAAACATTAATACCATGATTAGTCCTATAAAGAAGCAATTGCATAAGATACATCTATGACTCTTTACAAAATAACAGTATCTATCATGGTATTTTCAATAGAAGCAATTATTAAATATAAGAGCGTTACATTTTACAAATTACAGTGTAACCCGGATATAAGAGAAACCCGGATAAAGAGAAACCCGGATATAAGAGACTTCTTCTCCGGTCCCGACAACTCTCTTATATCCGGGTTACACTGTATTTCTAATCTTACAGAATGAGAAAACATTAATACCATGATTAGTCCTATAAAGAAGCAATTGCATAAGATACATCTATGACTCTTTACAAAATAACAGTATCTATCATGGTATTTTCAATAGAAGCAATTATTAAATATAAGAGCGTTACATTTTACAAATTACAGTGTAACCCGGATATAAAGAAACCCGGATAAACCCCGGATATAAGAGACTTCTTCTCCGGTCCCGACAACTCTCTTATATCCGGGTTACACTGTATTTCTAATCTTACAGAATGAGAAAAACATTAATACCATGATTAGTCCTATAAAGAAGCAATTGCATAAGATACATCTATGACTCTTTACAAAATAACAGTATCTATCATGGTATTTTCAATAGAAGCAATTATTAAATATAAGAGCGTTACATTTTACAAATTACAGTGTAACCCGGATATAAAAGAAACCCGGATATAAGAGAAACCCGATTAAGAGACTTCTTCTCCGGTCCCGACAACTCTCTTATATCCGGGTTACACTGTATTTCTAATCTTACAGAATGAGAAAAACATTAATACCATGATTAGTCCTATAAAGAAGCAATTGCATAAGATACATCTATGACTCTTTACAAAATAACAGTATCTATCATGGTATTTTCAATAGAAGCAATTATTAAATATAAGAGCGTTACATTTTACAAATTACAGTGTAACCCGGATATAAAAGAAAAGAAACCCGGATATAAGAGACTTCTTCTCCGGTCCCGACAACTCTCTTATATCCGGGTTACACTGTATTTCTAATCTTACAGAATGAGAAAAACATTAATACCATGATTAGTCCTATAAAAAAGCAATTGCATAAGATACATCTATGACTCTTTACAAAATAACAGTATCTATCATGGTATTTTCAATAGAAGCAATTATTAAATATAAGAGCGTTACATTTTACAAATTACAGTGTAACAGTGTAACCCGGATATAAAAGAAACCCGGATATAAGAGACTTCTTCTCCGGTCCCGACAACTCTCTTATATCCGGGTTACACTGTATTTCTAATCTTACAGAATGAGAAAAACATTAATACCATGATTAGTCCTATAAAGAAGCAATTGCATAAGATACATCTATGACTCTTTACAAAATAACAGTATCTATCATGGTATTTTCAATAGAAGCAATTATTAAATATAAGAGCGTTACATTTTACAAATTACAGTGTAACCTGGATAACCCGATATAAACCCGGATATAAGAGACTTCTTCTCCGGTCCCGACAACTCTCTTATATCCGGGTTACACTGTATTTCTAATCTTACAGAATGAGAAAAACATTAATACCATGATTAGTCCTATAAAGAAGCAATTGCATAAGATACATCTATGACTCTTTACAAAATAACAGTATCTATCATGGTATTTTCAATAGAAGCAATTATTAAATATAAGAGCGTTACATTTTACAAATTACAGTGTAACCCGGATATAAAAGAAACCCGGATATAAGATAAAAGATATAAGAGACTTCTTCCCGGTCCCGACAACTCTCTTATATCCGGGTTACACTGTATTTCTAATCTTACAGAATGAGAAAAACATTAATGATAAAGAAGCAAAAAACATCTATGAATAACAGTATCCATGGTATTTTTAAGTCCTATTAAATATAAGAGCGTTAATTTACAAATTATACAACCCGGATATAAAAAACCCGGAAACCTCTATACAAAAACTCTCTTATATCCGGGTTACACTGTATTTATCAGAAAACATTATTTTCAATAAAGAAGCAATTGCATAAGATACATCTATGACTATTTAAATATAAAGTATCTTATCATTTTTTTCATTAGAAGCAATTATTAAATATAAGAGCGTTACATTTTACAAATTAAAACCCGGATATAAAAAAACCCGGATATAAGAGACTTCTTCTCCGGTCCCGACAACTCTCTTATATCCGGGTTACACTGTATTTCTAATCTTACAGAATGAGAAAAACATTAATACCATGATTAGTCCTATAAAGAAGCAATTGCATAAGATACATCTATGACTCTTTACAAAATAACAGTATCTATCATGGTATTTTCAATAGAAGCAATTATTAAATATAAGAGCGTTACATTTTACAAATTACACAACCGGATATAAAAGAGTAAGAGACTTCTTTTCTATAAAGAAACCCCGGATATAAGAGAAATTTTCCGGTCCTTTAAAACAACTCTCTTATATCCGGGTTATCTATCATGTATTTTTTTCTTATTAGAATGAGAAAAATTACATTAATACCATGATTAGTCCTATAAATCCGAAGCAATTGCATAAGATACATCTATGACTCTTTACAAAATAACAAAATAACAGTATCTATCATGGTATTTTCAATAGAAGCAATTATTAAATATAAGAGCGTTACATTTTACAAATTACAATTGGATATAAAAGAAACCCGGATATAAGAGACTTCTTCTCCGGTCCCGACAACTCTCTTATATCCGGGTTACACACTGTATTTCTAATCTTACAGAATGAGAAAAACATTAATACCATGATTAGTCCTATAAAGAAGCAATTGCATAAGATACATCTATGACTCTTTACAAAATAACAGTATCTATCATGGTATTTTCAATAGAAGCAATTATTAAATATAAGAGCGTTACATTTTACAAATTACAGTGTAACCCGATATAAAAGAAACCCGGATATAAGAGAAACCCGGATATAAGAGACTTCTCCGGTCCCGACAACTCTCTTATATCCGGGTTACACTGTATTTAATCTTACAGAATGAGAAAAACATTAATACCATGATTAGTCCTATAAAGAAGCAATTGCATAAGATACATCTATGACTCTTTACAAAATAACAGTATCTATCATGGTATTTTCAATAGAAGCAATTATTAAATATAAGAGCGTTACATTTTACAAATTACAGTGTAACCCGGATATAAAAGAAACCCGATATAAGAGAAACCCGGATATAAGAGACTTCTTCTCCGGTCCCGACAACTCTCTTATATCCGGGTTACACTGTATTTCTAATCTTACAGAATGAGAAAAACATTAATACCATGATTAGTCCTATAAAGAAGCAATTGCATAAGATACATCTATGACTCTTTACAAAATAACAGTATCTATCATGGTATTTTCAATAGAAGCAATTATTAAATATAAGAGCGTTACATTTTACAAATTACAGTGTAACCTGGATATAAAAAAACCCGGAAAGAGAAACCGGATATAAGAGACTTCTTCTCCGGTCCCGACAACTCTCTTATATCCGGGTTACACTGTATTTCTAATCTTACAGAATGAGAAAAACATTAATACCATGATTAGTCCTATAAAGAAGCAATTGCATAAGATACATCTATGACTCTTTACAAAATAACAGTATCTATCATGGTATTTTCAATAGAAGCAATTATTAAATATAAGAGCGTTACATTTTTTCAAATTACAGTGTAACCCGGATATAAGAGAAACCCGGATATAAGAGAAACCCGGATATCTCTCCGGTCCCGACAACTCTCTTATATCCGGGTTACACTGTATTTGTAATCTTACAGAATGAGAAAAACATTAATACCATGATTAGTCCTATAAAGAAGCAATTGCATAAGATACATCTATGACTCTTTACAAAATAACAGTATCTATCATGGTATTTTCAATAGAAGCAATTATTAAATATAAGAGCGTTACATTTACAAATTACAGTGTAACCCGGATATAAGAGAATCTACCCGGATATAAGAGAAAACCGGATATAAGAGACTTCTTCTCCGGTCCCGACAACTCTCTTATATCCGGGTTACACTGTATTTTCTAATCTTACAGAATGAGAAAACATTAATACCATGATTAGTCCTATAAAAAGCAATTGCATAAGATACATCTATGACTCTTTACAAAATAACAGTATCTATCATGGTATTTTCAATAGAAGCAATTATTAAATATAAGAGCGTTACATTTTACAAATTACAGTGTAACCCGGATATAAAAGAAACCCGGATATAAGAGAAACCCGGATTAAGAGACTTCTTCTCGGTCCCGACAACTCTTTATATCCGGGTTACACTGTATTTCTAATCTTACAGAATGAGAAAAACATTAATACCATGATTAGTCCTATAAAGAAGCAATTGCATAAGATACATCTATGACTCTTTACAAAATAACAGTATCTATCATGGTATTTTCAATAGAAGCAATTATTAAATATAAGAGCGTTACATTTACAAATTACAGTGTAACCCGGATATAAGAGAACCCGGATATAAGAGAAACCCGGATATAAGAGACTTCTTCTCCGGTCCCGACAACTCTCTTATATCCGGGTTACACTGTATTTCTAATCTTACAGAATGAGAAAACATTAATACCATGATTAGTCCTATAAAGAAGCAATTGCATAAGATACATCTATGACTCTTTACAAAATAACAGTATCTATCATGGTATTTTCAATAGAAGCAATTATTAAATATAAGAGCGTTACATTTTACAAATTACAGTGTAACCCGGATATAAGGAAATAAATATAAAGAAACCGGATATAAGAGACTTCTTCTCCGGTCCCGACAACTCTCTTATATCCGGGTTACACTGTATTTAATCTTACAGAATGAGAAAACATTAATACCATGATTAGTCCTATAAAGAAGCAATTGCATAAGATACATCTATGACTCTTTACAAAATAACAGTATCTATCATGGTATTTTCAATAGAAGCAATTATTAAATATAAGAGCGTTACATTTTACAAATTACAGTGTAACCCGGATATAAAAGAAACCCGGATATAAGAGACTTCTTCTCCGGTCCCGACAACTCTCTTATATCCGGGTTACACTGTATTTCTAATCTTACAGAATGAGAAAAACATTAATACCATGATTAGTCCTATAAAAAGCAATTGCATAAGATACATCTATGACTCTTTACAAAATAACAGTATCTATCATGGTATTTTCAATAGAAGCAATTATTAAATATAAGAGCGTTACATTTTACAAATTACAGTGTAACCCGGATATAAGAGAAACCCGGATATAAGAGAAACCCGGATATAAGAGACTTCTTCTCCGGTCCCGACAACTCTCTTATATCCGGGTTACACTGTATTTCTAATCTTACAGAATGAGAAAACATTAATACCATGATTAGTCCTATAAAGAAGCAATTGCATAAGATACATCTATGACTCTTTACAAAATAACAGTATCTATCATGGTATTTTTTCAATAGAAGCAATTATTAAATATAAGAGCGTTACATTTTACAAATTACAGTGTAACCCGGATATAAGAAAGAAACCCGGATATAAGAGACTTCTTCTCCGGTCCCGACAACTCTCTTATATCCGGGTTACACTGTATTTCTAATCTTACAGAATGAGAAAAACATTAATACCATGATTAGTCCTATAAAGAAGCAATTGCATAAGATACATCTATGACTCTTTACAAAATAACAGTATCTATCATGGTATTTTCAATAGAAGCAATTATTAAATATAAGAGCGTTACATTTTACAAATTACAGTGTAACCCGGATATAAAAGAAACCCGGATATAAGAGACCCGGATATAAGAGACTTCTCCGGTCCCGACAACTCTCTTATATCCGGGTTACCTGTATTTCTAATCTTACAGAATGAGAAAAACATTAATACCATGATTAGTCCTATAAAGAAGCAATTGCATAAGATACATCTATGACTCTTTACAAAATAACAGTATCTATCATGGTATTTTCAATAGAAGCAATTATTAAATATAAGAGCGTTACATTTTACAAATTACAGTGTAACCTGGATATAAAAGAAACCCGGATATAAGAGACTTCTTCTCTGTCCCGACAACTCTCTTATATCCGGGTTACAGTATTTCCGGTTTCTCTAATCTTACAGAATGAGAAAAACATTAATACCATGATTAGTCCTATAAAGAAGCAATTGCATAAGATACATCTATGACTCTTTTTTCAAAATAACAGTATCTATCATGGTATTTTCAATAGAAGCAATTATTAAATATAAGAGCGTTACATTTTACAAATTACAGTGTAACCTGGATATAAAAGAAACCCGGATATAAGAGAAACCCGATATAAGAGACTTCTTCTCCGGTCCCGACAACTCTCTTATATCCGGGTTACACTGTATTTCTAATCTTACAGAATGAGAAAAAACATTAATACCATGATTAGTCCTATAAAGAAGCAATTGCATAAGATACATCTATGACTCTTTACAAAATAACAGTATCTATCATGGTATTTTCAATAGAAGCAATTATTAAATATAAGAGCGTTACATTTTACAAATTACAGTGTAACCCGGATATAAGAGAAACCCGGATATAAGAGAAACCCGATTCTTCTCCGGTCCCGACAACTCTCTTATATCCGGGTTACACTGTATTTCTAATCTTAAAAATAACAGAATGAGAAAAACATTAATACCATGATTAGTCCTATAAAGAAGCAATTGCATAAGATACATCTATGACTCTTTACAAAATAACAGTATCTATCATGGTATTTTCAATAGAAGCAATTATTAAATATAAGAGCGTTACATTTTACAAATTACAGTGTAACCCGGATATAAGAGAAACCCGGATATAAAGAAACCCGGATATAAGAGACTTCTCCGGTCCCGACAACTCTCTTATATCCGGGTTACACTGTATTTAATCTTACAGAATGAGAAAAAACATTAATACCATGATTAGTCCTATAAAGAAGCAATTGCATAAGATACATCTATGACTCTTTACAAAATAACAGTATCTATCATGGTATTTTCAATAGAAGCAATTATTAAATATAAGAGCGTTACATTTTACAAATTACAGTGTAACCCGGATATAAAAGAAACCCGGATATAAGAGACTTAAGAGACTTCTCCGGTCCCGACAACTCTCTTATATCCGGGTTACACTGTATTTCTAATCTTACAGAATGAGAAAAACATTAATACCATGATTAGTCCTATAAAGAAGCAATTGCATAAGATACATCTATGACTCTTTACAAAATAACAGTATCTATCATGGTATTTTCAATAGAAGCAATTATTAAATATAAGAGCGTTACATTTTACAAATTACAGTGTAACCCGGATATAAGAGAAACCCGGATATAAGAGAAACCCGGATATAAGAGACTTTCTTCTCCGGTCCCAGACAACTCTCTTATATCCGGGTTACATTGTATTTCTAATCTTACAGAATGAGAAAAACATTAATACCATGATTAGTCCTATAAAGAATGCAATTGCATAAGATACATAAAAAAGCTATGACTCTTTACAAAATAACAGTATCTATCATGGTATTTTCAATAGAAGCAATTATTAAATATAAGAGCGTTACATTTTACAAATTACAGTGTAACCCGGATATAAAAGAAACCCGGATATAAGAGACTTCTTCTCCGGTCCCGACAACTCTCTTTATATCCGGGTTACACTGTATTTCTAATCTTACAGAATGAGAAAAATTAATACCATGATTAGTCCTATAAAGAAGCAATTGCATAAGATACATCTATGACTCTTTACAAAATAACAGTATCTATCATGGTATTTTCAATAGAAGCAATTATTAAATATAAGAGCGTTACATTTACAAATTACAGTGTAACCCGGATATAAAAGAAACCCGGATATAAGAGACTTCTTCTCCGGTCCCGACAACTCTCTTATATCCGGGTTACACTGTATTTCTAATCTTACAGAATGAGAAAAAACATTAATACCATGATTAGTCCTATAAAGAAGCAATTGCATAAGATACATCTATGACTCTTTACAAAATAACAGTATCTATCATGGTATTTTCAATAGAAGCAATTATTAAATATAAGAGCGTTACATTTACAAATTACAGTGTAACCCGGATATAAAAGAAAACCCGGATATAAGAGACTTTTCTCCGGTCCCGACAACTCTCTTATATCCGGGTTACACTGTATTTCTAATCTTACAGAATGAGAAAAACATTAATACCATGATTAGTCCTATAAAGAAGCAATTGCATAAGATACATCTATGACTCTTTACAAAATAACAGTATCTATCATGGTATTTTCAATAGAAGCAATTATTAAATATAAGACTTACATTTTACAAATTACAGTGTAACCCGGATATAAAAGAAACCCGGATATAAGAGAAACCCGATATAAGAGACTTCTCCGGTCCCGACAACTCTCTTATATCCGGGTTACACTTTTTCAATCTTACAGAATGAAAAAACATTAATATTAGTCCTATAAAGAAGCAATTGCATAAGATACATCTATGAAAAATACAAAATAACAGTATCTATCATGGTATTTTCAATAGAAGCAATTATTAAATATAAGAGATATAAAAAACCCGAAAGAAACCGGATATAAGAGACTTCTTCTCCGGTCCCGACAACTCTCTTATATCCGGGTTACACTGTATTTCTAATCTTACAGAATGAGAAAAACATTAATACCATGATTAGTCCTATAAAGAAGCAATTGCATAAGATACATCTATGACTCTTTACAAAATAACAGTATCTATCATGGTATTTTCAATAGAAGCAATTATTAAATATAAGAGCGTTACATTTTACAAATTACAGTGTAACCCGGATATAAAAGAAACCCGGATATAAGAGACTTCTCCTCCTGTCCCGACAACTCTCTTATATCCGGGTTACACTGTATTTCTAATCTTACAGAATGAGAAAAACATTAATACCATGATTAGTCCTATAAAGAAGCAATTGCATAAGATACATCTATGACTCTTTACAAAATAACAGTATCTATCATGGTATTTTCAATAGAAGCAATTATTAAATATAAGAGCGTTACATTTTACAAATTACAAATTACATATAAGAGAAACCCGGATATAAGAGAAACCCGGATATAAGAGACTTTTCTCCGGTCCCGACAACTCTCTTATATCCGGGTTACACTGTATTTCTAATCTTACAGAATGAGAAAAAACATTAATACCATGATTAGTCCTATAAAGAAGCAATTGCATAAGATACATCTATGACTCTTTACAAAATAACAGTATCTATCATGGTATTTTCAATAGAAGCAATTATTAAATATAAGAGCGGATATAATTTTACCCGGATATAAGAGAGGTCCCGAAACTTAATCCGGGTATATAAATAGTATTTCTAATCTAGAATGAGAAAAACCGGATATATGATTAGTCCTTATAAAGAAGCAATTATAAGAGACTTCTTCTTCCAAAATAACAGTCCTATCATGGTATTTTCAATATCCAATTTTAAATATAAGTATTTACAATTTACAAATTACAGAATGAGAAAAAAGATTAATATATGATTTGTCCTCCCAAAGAAGCAATTGCATATCCATTACACTATTCTAATCTTACAGAATGAAAAACAGTTATTGATTATCATAAAGAAAGAATTGCATAAGATACATCTTATTAAAAAATAACAGTATTATCATTATTTTCAAATTACAGTATTAAATATAAGAGCGGATATTAAGAGAAACCCCGGATATAAGAAACCCGGATATAAGAGACTTTTCCTCCTGTCCCGACAACTCTTTATATCCGGGTTACACTGTATTTAATCTTACAGAATGAGAAAAACATTAATACCATGATTAGTCCTATAAAGAAGCAATTGCATAAGATACATCTATGACTCTTTACAAAATAACAGTATCTATCATGGTATTTTCAATAGAAGCAATTATTAAATATAAGAGCGTTACATTTTACAAATTACAGTGTAAACCCGGATATAAGAAACCCGAAACCCGGTCCCGATAAGAGAATACCCGTTACATTTTCTAATCTTAGAATGAGAAAAACATTAATACGATTAGTCCTATAAAGAAGCAATTGCATAAGATACATCTATGACTCTTTACCAGTATCTATCATGGTATTTTCAATAGAAACAATTATTAAATATAAGAGCGTTACATTTTTACAAATTACAGTGTAACCCGGATTAGAAACCCGGATATAAAGATATGAGAAAAATAAGATAATCTATCCGGGTTACACTGTATTTCTTACAGAATGAGAAAACATTAATACCATGATTAGTCCTATAAAGAAGCAATTGCATAAGATACATCTATGACTCTTTACAAAATAACAGTATCTATCATGGTATTTTCAATATAAGAATTATTAAATATAAGAAATTACAGTTAAATTACATAAGAGAAACCCGGATATAAAAAGAAACCGGATATAAGAGACTTCTTCTCCGGTCCCGACAACTCTCTTATATCCGGGTTACACTGTATTTGTAATCTTACAGAATGAGAAAACATTAATACCATGATTAGTCCTATAAAGAAGCAATTGCATAAGATACATCTATGACTCTTTACAAAAATAACAGTATCTATCATGGTATTTTCAATAGAAGCAATTATTAAATATAAGAGCGTTACATTTTACAAATTACAGTGTAACCTGGATATAAAAGAAACCCGGATATAAGAGAAACCCTGGAGACTTCTCCTCCGGTCCCGACAACTCTCTTATATCCGGGTTACTGCATTTCTAATCTTACAGAATGAGAAAAACATTAATACCATGATTAGTCCTATAAAGAAGCAATTGCATAAGATACATCTATGACTCTTTACAAAATAACAGTATCTATCATGGTATTTTCAATAGAAGCAATTATTAAATATAAAAGCGTTACATTTTAAAAATTACTGTGTAACCCGGATATAAAAGAAACCCTGATATAAGAGAAACCCTATAAGAGACTTCTTCTCTGTCCCGACAACTCTTTATATCCGGGTTACACTGTATTTGGCTAATCTTACAGAATGAGAAAAACATTAATACCATGATTAGTCCTATAAAAAGAATTGCATAAGATACATCTATGACTCTTTACAAAATAACAGTATTCTATCATGGTATTTTCAATAGAAGCAATTATTAAATATAAGAGCGACTATTTTACAAATTACAGTGTAACTCGGATATAAGAGAAACCTGGATATAAGAGAAACCCGGATATAAGAGACTTCTTCTCCGGTCCCGACAACTCTCTTATATCCGGGTTACACTGTATTCTAATCTTACAGAATGAAAAACATTAATACCATGATTAGTCCTATAAAGAAGAATTGCATAAGATTGATCTATGACTCTTTACAAAATAACCGGGTTATCATGGTATTTTCAATAGAAGCAATTATTAAATATAAGAGCGTTACATTTTTTTTCAAATTACAAATGTAATTTGGATATAAGAAAACCCGGATATAAGATATAAAATTATTCGATTTTTCCGGTCCCGATCTCTTTATATCCGGGTTTTTATTTAATTTACAGAATATTTTTATGATTAGTCCTATAAAGAAGCAATTTATAAGATATTTCTATTCTTGGTTTAACAGTTTATCATGGTTTTTTCAATAGAAGCAATTATTAAATATAAGACGTTAATTTTACAAATTACAGTGTAACCCGGATATAAAAACTTGATATAAGAGAAACCCTGATATAAGAGATTCTTCTCCGGTCCCGACAACTTCTTATATCCGGGTTATTTGTATTTCTAATCTTACAGAATGAGAAAACATTAATACCATGATTAAGACTTTAAATCAATTGTTTTTTTACATCTATGACTCTTTTACAAAATAACAGTATCTATCATGGTATTTTCAATAGAAGCAATTATTAAATATAAGAGCGTTACATTTTATAAATTGCAGTGTAACCTTGGATAAGAGAAACCCGATATAAGAGAAATTTTCCTGATATAAAAGACTTCTTCTCCGGTCCCGACAAAATCTCTTATATCCGGGTTACACTGTATTTCTGTCTACAGAATGAAAAAACATATAAAAGAATTTTTAGTCCTATAAAGAGCAATTGTTAAGATACATATTTATCTTTACAAAATAAGAGCCCGGATCATGGTATTTTCCTAGAAGCAATTATTAAATATAAGAGCGTTACATTTTATCAAATTAACATTGTAACTTTATAAGAGAAAATATGTTTGAAACCCGGATATAAAGATTTTGGTCCCAAATTAGAGTTGTTTAATGTATAGTAAAATAGGTCAAGAATTAAGAAGATAAACATTATGAATTAATTTGTTAATATATATCAAATAAATTAAAATACCAGGATGATTCTTTTTTTATAAAGCTATATTCATTTTATAAGAGAAACAATTATTAGATTATGTTTTTTTTTTTTAAAACTTTTGTATTAATATAATTGTTTTCAGGTTGAAATTTATAATTAATGTTTTGATTAGATTCTTCTTTCCATCTTTTGGTTTTTGCCTTTTTTTAAATATTAGTTTGTTTCAGCATTCCATCACTTATACTTTAAAAATTTAAGTCTGACCATAAAATCTGACATCAGTTGAGAAACATGGATAAACATAATTGGTAACTTTAATTTTAGATTATTCAATAGAACTAGATTCTCAAGATAAAACTTCCCTAACTGGCATTTATTTACAAATGATTTTAGTGAGTTTTTATAGAAAGGGAATCAAAAATAAACTTCCTATTTTGATCTCATGTCAACTATCCTTATTTGCCAATGAAAAGAAGTTTTAAAATATAAAAATTTTTTTTTTCATGTGTCATGTCCTTTAGGATTCCCCAAATAAATCATGGGGGTGAATCCCTTTCCCTTTATTCTCTTCAATAAGGTTTATTTCTACCAAAATAAAGAGCACATTGTGTCATCCACAGAAATAAAAACCCCAGATATTTAATTTTGATATATGTCTTACTTTTTCCTACAAATTTTTTAAAATTCAAATTTCAAACATTAATGTCTCAAAACTTTCAGCCCCTCTTTCTGATATTAATATTTTAATTTCTTTTCAAACACAAACTTCCAAGAAGATGTCTTCATCATTTTTTACATGCTATTTTCTATAAAAAGATTCAACAGAGTAATAACAGATTCTTTGAGCATCCGATTGGAGAATTAAATTCCATTTAAGATGAGTTTCTTTCTTCATCTTTGAGGAATTCAAACATGTGCAAATTAAAGGACAAAAATCCATGTAAATTTAAAAAAAAATTGATGAAAAGAACATTTATTATTAAAAAATCCTTTTCCAATAATACCTTCCAATTTTTTGTGTCGTGATTTTTTTATTCTATGGATTTCAGAGTTGGTTCACTATCCTCTGTTTAGTTACTTTATTAGATATTTAAATTTAATTTTTTTTTTTTTTAGTACAACCAATACAAATTTATTTAGGCTCATCCTTTAATTTGATTATCATATATTCCTTATATTATATTTTTTTGTTTTTTATATTTATCTTTTTCTGTCATCTGAAGTATCTTATAGTTTATTTTAAACTGATTTGCTTTTCTGACAAGTGGCAAAATGTTAAAATCCCTCAATCCCATTTTCAATTTCTTTATTTGAGAAATATTTTTAAAACTAAAAATAAATGAAAATTAGGAAAGTATCTAAAAATGAATTTAAATTTTTTTCAATTGTTTCTAAACAATTAATAAACAATAGCATTGAAAAATAAAAGCAATTAAGAAAAAAAAAATATTCAGGAATAACAATTTGATAATGCTTTATTTTGATCTTCTATTAAAAAATATTTGAGACGCTGTTTTGATTAGTGTTTCGATTTTATTAAAAAAAATTATAAAAAATGTTGATATTTAAATAAAAGAAGGGAAAAGAAAAATAAATTAATAAAAGTTCATAAAATTTTAAAAACCTTTTTAAGAAAATATTAAAGAATTAATGTCATATAATCACTTATATAGCCATGAATGGAGAATTTATTCTCATGAATAGGAATCGAGCAACAGATGAAGATCAATGTAAGAATATTATAAACAGAAATCAACTGAACCTTGTTTTATTTTTTTGTTTCATATTTCATAATCCAGATTGTTTTTGTTTAAAAATGTTTCAATATATAATAAATTAAGACATTTGTTTTTAAAATTTAAATTGATTATTCATAAAACTGAAATTTAATAAAAATTTGAAATTTATTTAAATTTGTTTTCAAAAAAATTCATTAATTTTCAAAAAACTGAAGGTATTGTATTGATGGAAATTTGTTCCTGTTGGTATTGTTTAAACAGGAAATTTGTCCCTTTGATGACAGAAATTGTTAATAAAATTTTCTAAAACTAATTTTCATAAAGACACATTGACACATTATTTCAAGAATCTAAATATAATATGTGAATGTAATTATATTTTGTTTATTTTGAATAAAATTTTCATTCTTAGAATTTGTTTCCAATTTTCACTTTTTGTGGATATTTTGTCAAGGAATACAATGATTTAAATATATGTTTCTGTATGTATATATATAAAAATATTTATATATATATATTATATATATATATATATATATATATATATAAATTTATTTAAATATAAACGTTTTCATCTGATAAGATAAAGATATGAATGTGAAATATTTTTTATCAATATTATATAATTTGAATATTAAATGAAATAATGTTTTTAAATAAATATAAAAATATATAAATTTATATTTTTTTTTTTTTTGTGTTGTTTGATTTTATTAAAGAATGTTTCACAAATTTGACATATCTATTTTTGTTAGTATAAAAGACATTTCATCAATAAGACTACAAAAATTTGTTTTGTATAATAAATTAATATTCCCAAAAAACTTTAAACTGGTAATGTTTTCTAAAGATATATATATAATTTATTTTTGTGATATATGATATAAAAAAATATATTTATATAATAAGATGTGTAATGATTTAGTAAAGAATTTATGTTTGATGGTTGATAAGAATGAGCCTTGAGAAAAGCAATTACATATCATTGAACCATTATTTTATTTTATTTTCAAAATGGAAATCAAAACCAATGTTTGATATAGTATAATCTTTGTTTATGTAAAATTATAATTTAATATTGAATATATACTTCAGGCCCAGAAAATACTTTTAATAAAGAATTATGACATAATGAAAAATGGTCATATTTTATATATTAATAAAATTGAATGTATGGCATATTCTCAACTAAAGTGTATTTTTGAATTTCCCTAATTAAAATTTGAAATTTACAAAAAATTTTTATATGAAAAAAATAAAAATTCTACAGAATAATGTAAAAAAAAAAAACGAATTTAACAAAAAATAGATTTAAAATAAATTTAAACCGGTAAAACTTCAATTAAAATTATAAGAATACAATTTTTTAAATAAAAACAAATTTTATATATATAGAATTCATATCATAGAATATATACAAATTCCTTATATATAATAAATAAATAAAAACAAAAACATTTAGGAATTTACTAAAGATATCATATTCTATCTCAAAACAAGCTTCAAAATCAAAATTAATGTTATATATTTAAAATATTTAAAAAAAACAATATTAATAACCATCTATTTCTAAAATTTTAAAATATTGATAAAATTTAAACAAAATTTTTTTATTCAAAAAATGCTTTTTTGTGGAAAAACAATTGAAAATATAATTAATAAAATAAAACCCAAATTCAAATTTTTTTTTTCAAATTTTTTTTTAAAATTTCTATTTTTAACATAAAAAAACTAATTTAAATAAAATATCATAATATGGTATAAATAGATATATTAGTTTATTTATATATATTCTTCTTATTATTTATATTATTATACAAAAGAAAAATTCTAGAAAGTAAAATATAAGATAGTTGAAAATTATGTTTTATATTTATGAATTTAAAATATAAATGTAAAAAATTTCTAAATCAAAAATTGATAAAAAATATTTTTTTTTTTTTTATATTTTATATATATGGAAAAAAATTATTTCATTTATAAATAGAAAAAGTCCTGATTGTATTTTCTGCGTATTAAAAAAATGAAAATTTTGAATTTTTTGTTATATATATATGTATATAAATATATATATATGATTTTATTTTAAAAAATAAATATATTTAATATCTTATATATATATCATCTGCGTGCAATCTGTGGAGTTAAGCTTCAAGATAGGACATCTAACGTAGACCTGTTTAACAGGTGTAATATTGGAGGAATCGAGACTTTTATCATACAGTCTCAGTTACGGTGGACTGGTCATGTCTTGAGAATGTCTGATGACAGGATACCCAAGATCCTAATGTACAGCCAGTTAGATCAGGGCTACAGGAATGTAGGACGCCCATGGCTAAGATATAAAAGACAAGCTGAAAAGCAACTTGTCAGCAGTCAATATACCACATAACACCCTTTGAGCGCTTAGCCTTGGAGCGGGTAGAATGGAGATCAACGTGTTTTAGTGGACTCAGCAATTTTCAATCTGCTTGTCTGAATCATCTTCAAGAAGCGAGAGCAAGATCTAAAAGGTCAGCCAATCTAACAGTGATCTCATCTCACAATCCTCACACTTGCTCCATATGTGGCCTCCTTTGTAAATCACTAGCGGGTCTTAAATGCCACTTAAGATTATCGCACAAAATTTTCATAACTGAATCAATAAGCTGTCAGATCCTCATACGTCGAAACCGACGGGAGAGTCCATTATATATATATATATATATATATATATATATATATATATATATATATATATATATATTTATATATTATATATATATGATGAACAGTTTATCAATTTAACGATTATAACCAATATAATAAATTATAAATTTAAATATTATATAAATATTAGTGTATATTTAGCATATTAAATATATAATTCATACTCAAATCCTGGACATTAATTCTAACATGAAATATCCTCTTAATTAATTGTTATATTTATATATTTATATATATATATATATATATATATATATAATATATATATATATATATATATATATATATATATATATATATATATATATATATATATATATATATATAAATATGTTTATATTTTATGATTTTAAATATCTATCTATATCTTTAAATTATAATCTTACTATATATATATATATATATATATATATATATATTTATATAAACTAATAAATTATATATGAACAATGTTGGAGAATTTTTTGTCAATTTTAAAATTTTAATATATTTATCTCTGAACATCTATTGTATATAGCATAATATATTTTCGTTGTCTATTATATTTTTGCAATAAAGTATCTATTTATTTATCAATTTATATATATAAAATTTAAATCTTTATTTCAACATACATTTTTAAAATTGTGTAATAAATATATATATGTATATGAATTTCTCAAAATTTAAATATATACGAACAAGTCATTTTGAAAAAATTTTAATATATTTCTATTCAGATAAAAAAAAAAAAGTAAAATGTTAAATAATTCAATTTATTTTTTATATAAATATATATATATATATATATATATATATATATATATATATATATATATATATCCTTTATTCGTAAATTATAACATAAATATTTTATAAAATCATTATAAATTTAAATTTATTTCAACAAATGTTTTGTCTTATCAAGTGATGGTGTTGAATGACATATTATTTTTAGGGACAAAAAAGAACTGCTTTAATTTTAATTTTAATTATATAATTGAATTGGAATGAAATTTTTTATTTATACATTTTAAAAATAGAAATTTCTATGTATATATTTTCATATGTCTAAATAAATATATATTATATATATATATATATATATATATATATATATAAAATATATATAAATCACATTTCATATACACAAATAAACACACATCATACCTTTTTGACACTTTTTTCTCCCTAATGAAAAAAATGATAACACATTTATAAAAGAGATGGTACACACAAATTTTTATCAAAATTTTAACCACTCCCTAAGAACCAAAATAACACACACAAAAACACTAAACAGAGACACATCCCATTTAAAGGTCCAATAAAACTGTCAAACTGACCAGAAATTCAGAATTTATGTATCTATCCATATTATCTCAAATAACAACTTAAAAAAGACTGTTTGACCAACATAGGAATGTTAAAAGATTCATGTTAATAAGATAAAAAATAAAAAACAAAATATAAACTACAGACAAAAAGTTCATTTTCTCCAGCAAAGACATTCATTTCTGTATTTTATGCTACCAACAAGCAAGAAATATTTCTCCTTAAAAATGATGGCCATTTCAATCGAAACTAGTCGAGGAATCTAAATGGAATAATAATAAAAAAAAAACGAAAGAATATTAATCTACAACCCAGTGTGTCTAAATGTTTAATTTTTTTTTTCTTATTT
>CAHIKZ030002731.1:115000-125000 GCA_903632075.3 Acanthosepion pharaonis | reverse complement strand
TATTTCTCATTTTTGTTTGTGATTCTGTAAACCAAAAATGGAAATTTTAAAGAAAAAATGATCTTTTCCAACATCCTCATTTTTCACTTTTCAAATAAGACAAAATTAATTTCATTATTTTTGACGTCAACTGACAGTTTAGATATCCATATGATAGTTTCTATCTGACAAAGCTATTTAAGAACTTTTTTTTGATTTTTTCAGGCTGGGTGTTTTGTTCTTTTTAAATGAATTGTGAATGAATCTTAATTTACGTAAAATGTTTGATGCTTTAAAAAAATAAAATATTTAATTAATTAAAAATAACAAATTTTATTTTTTTTGAACCATACGCCCAGGAAAGTGACTAATTGCATTTTTTTTTTTTAAATTTTCCTCTGATATGAATATAACAAAGATTATATTTAATCAATTTTTAATTTTTTTAAAGTTCACTGTGGCGTATCTGATTTTTCTATTTTTTTCAATACACCCTTGTGTAAATTAATTGAAACAACCGCTTTAGTTTCCTTTCTTTCACCATACGGTCAGTTTTAGACCCACTGGAGTGACAGGGTGTAATCGATTTTTATTTTTTCCTCAGATTAGGTCATTTGCAGTGGTGTGCAGTAATATGAATCTATTTTCGGGGTGTATGATGAAATTTGTTTTTGCCTTGAAAAATATTGCGTCATCCGTGATTGCATCAGATTTTTATCACGCCCAGACACTATTTTCTCGACTGTCGATTAGTTGTCTCATGGCCATTGTCTGCGATGGACGTTACTGGAAGTGTATGAAAATCGTAACACTGCATGAACACAGTGGCAAGCCTTACTAGTGAGCAAATCAAAGTACTATCGAAGGCTCGGAAACTCTACTGATTTAAATCCAATCGAGAATCTGTGGTCAATCTGCAAGGAACGACTTCGTGGAATGGACATATGAACTACTAGCATGTCCACTGGATCATGTTTCATTAGAAAAATATGAAAAAAATGTAAATAATAACGAAGTTATTCGCTTTGTTTCAATTAATTTGAAAAGGGTGTATTTATAAGTCCACTCTTCGTCCATGAATTGAATTTTTTTTTTTATATCTGGTCTGGTGCTTCTGACATCTATTTAGAGATTCTTTAAAGAATCCAAAGAAGAATCTGCTATGTTATCGGTTCTGGCCCAGCATCTCAGCTTCAGTCACTTCCCTACCGTTGTAACGTAGCTTCCCTGTGCCTTTTCTAGAAATATCTTTTTATGTTAATTGTTCTGATGAGCTTTCCTGGTTTAAGCGCAGTGTTGATGAGCAGCCATGTTTCATCATTTTACAGGTCAAATGGCTAAATGTAACCGTAAGTTCTATGCTAACAGTTCCTTCTCTCACATTACTCGCTTGGGGAACTCTCTTCCGGATTTTTGCTTTCCAGTCAACTTTGATCATTAAAAATTTGGTTGGTTGATTTTGTTTAGCGTCATATCATCGTCTATGGTTTATTTAAAGCCGAAATCTAAATATTTTAAACACATTTATGGCTTCAAGTAAACATATATTGAACGCAATTGTATGCCTTCAACTACAGATAAAATAGCCGGTAATTTTTCTATAAAACATATTGTTGGTAATTTTACTATAAATATGTATTATTTCTAACATCGCTATAAATAGGTATTGTTATTTTTTTAAGCGATTCACCCCGAGAAAGGGGGAAGCCACTAGGACGCAAGGAGTTACAGAAGATTTCGAGCAAGATCAGATAGGAGTGATAGTGGAAAGGATGAGGAGAAGGGTAGTGGATAGATCAAGGCAACTGGAGATGTCGATTGACATTACATTTGAATAGTTGGAGATTATAGCTCTCAGGGAAACTGGAATAGGGAAAGGAGTTCCACATGCGAGAGGTGCGAGACATGAAGCTATTGGAGTAGAAGAGACGGCTACATTTAGTAGTTTCGACAGTGAAAGGGTGAGAGCGGTATGCCAGCCTCGTAGGGCGATTGAACTCATGAAGTCTGGGAACCAGCGAATGCAGCTCATTGGAACAATTACCATGAAAGTATTTGTAAAAAAAGATAGAGAGAGGCGACGGCGCGTCTGTGAGAGAGTGACTGTAGACGAGATGCCAGAACAGGGCCAATTATATTGCATATCCGTCTCTGGATATTATCAATAACCCCGAGGCAAACAGAAGGGGCTCCAGACCATATATGGCAGCAATACTCAATGCAAGGGCGAATTGTTGATTTGTAGACCTGGAGGATCTATTCCGGGGAGAAAAATTTCCTGGCGCGGCATAGGGAGCCAACTTTCCTCGCGGTGGACGAAGCAATTGACTCAATGTATTTGTTCCATCTCAGGCCAGTCGTCAACGTGAGACCGAGCAGCCGCAGAAAGGTTTTATTATAAACTTGACAACCCGAGACCTGGCGGACCACTGACGGTTCTGGGTATAAAACATTGAAATTGAATTCAACATACCATTGAAATGAAAGTTAATTTTATTACAATTCAGTTAAATATTTCAATTCGTTCGTGTTATCATTGGTCTGGTTTACCAGTTCATGTTTAACGTTTTACTGATTGTTTACAGCATTTAATAGGAACAGAACTTCCAGGATAAACTTCAACTCCATTAACAGCATTTATTTACGGCATTTTTGAACACTTACCTACTGCAGTAAAAAATCTGCCTCGTCAGTCATGTATCGAAAGGTACATGATCGCCTAAGCGTGTATCACGCATGGCACATAACTGACTGTACAAAACGCAAAAGGACTTGTCACAAAAGTAGAGAAGAAAAGGAATTACACTGAGTTCTACTTGTACAACAATTATATAAAAACCTAGACTACGTACATGTGATCCGTTGGGTCAATGGCGGTTCAGGTTATAAAACATTGAAGTTGATTTTAACATACCATTCAAATGAAAGTTAATTTTATTATGATTCAGTTAAACATTTCAAATTCGTTCGTGTCATCATTGCTCAGGTAGTCACGGTGGAATAGTGGATAGCGGCTCGGATTGAGGAATCGGAGAGCCGGGTTCGAATTCCAGTCAAATCCATTACATCACTTTCTTGGGAAAGGCATGAATCCTCTTCTTCTCCCCCACCCCCAAAGTTATGTATAAATAGCCTTGGATTGCTATATACCGGTCTACCACAGAAAGATATGTTAAAAAAAATTTGCCTTGACAGCCATGTATCGAAAGATACATGATCGCCTAAGCGTGTATCCCGCATGGCACATAACTGATTGAATTATGTATTATTGATGAATTAGAGAGCCGAGTTCGAATTCCAGTCGAATCCATTACATTCACTTACTTGGGAAAGGCATGAATTCTCTTCTTCTCCCACTAGCTATGGGTAAATAGCAGGACAGCTCGGCTTCTATATTCTTGGATGGCAACTAGTCAACCGCAGAAACAAATGGCAACCTACTGCGGGAAAAAAAACCTGCCTCGTCAGTCATGTATCGAAAGCTACATGATCGCTTAAGCGTGTATCACACGTGGCACGTAACTGAATGACATCATTGGTCTGTTCATGTTTAACGTTTTACTCATTGTTTACAGCATTTAACAGAAATAGAACTTCCGGTATAAACTTAAACTCCTTTAACAGAATTTATTCATGTCATATGTGAACACTTGTGCAAAATTAAAAAAGGAATTGTTACATTACCGTATAGACAACTCCTATTTTAAATCTTATTCACGTAAAATATTTTTTTTAAATCAGATTAACTTAAAAATATTTTTTAATATCCCAAAATATTTTTAATTCATCTTAACCTAAAAATATATTTTGAATATAACCAAAAGTATTTTTTAAATATTTAAAATATTGTTTGTTCAAAGAAAGATGAAATATAAATAATTAATCTTCAAACAGTAGGACGAAATAGCAAAGCGTGATTTCTTTGTGTCTGCGTTTCACTTAAAAATATTTTAATTTAAAAATTTGTTTCTTCGAAGCAAGTTAAAATAAAAATACTTACTGTATAAACAACTTGCACTTTTAAATCTTATTCACGTAAAATATTTTAAAATCAGATTAAATGAAATCATTATCAGCCGGATGCACACGCAACACACAAGTACGCACGCAATCACAAACGTTTATATATATATATATATATATATATATATATATATATATATATATATATATATTATTGGTAATTTTTCTTATATAAAAATATATTGCTAGTAGTTTTACTACGAAAATATATTTTTCTCCTTTCACAGTGTTTTTGTTCTTGTCTATTTTCCCATAGCTGGGACCCGAACAAGTGCTACCACCCCGCGTCAAAGTGGACATGGGAGCAACATCAATTAGAAGGTGATTTCAAACTCCTAAAAATCTGCAATCTCCCGATCAGATGCCTTGATACGGTTGTAGTTTATCGTCATACAGAGGACTATAAAATTTAAATGCAATGTCAATCGTTATTTTTGTAATTTCTGTTCTGTTATTATTTTCCCTCATTAGTAATTTTTTTTCATATTCCTTCATGGTTAGTACCCCCCCCCCCATCCTTGCGTCTTAGCGACTTTATTTCCTTTCTTGGAGTGAAATAATTAAAAACCGTCTCTCGATGATGATAATAATTATAATCTGTTTAAATCCTATTTAAACTTTGGGGTATATTTATTTTTATTCTTTGCCAATCTTCCTAATACTTCTAGTTCTGAAAAAAGATTTGGCGCTTTACAATCCTTGTTTTTCTTGTTCTATCGTCCATCCACTCAATCTCGTCAAGTAAGTTACTGGAAAATTCTTCTGCTTCTTCCACCTTCAATCTGTTAGTGTTTAATTCTCTAAGCCTGCTTGCCCCAATATGTGTTCCAGATTGTTCAACTGTCTTTATCTAAGGTCAAATTTCACTGCATTCTCAGTTCCTCATAAGACTTCCTCACATTTCCCGTCCATAAAATTCTTGATATCTGTTATTTCTCCCGCTCGTCCTGGGCATGACGATAAACTACATCCTGCAGCAAGGCCTCTGATTGGGAGGTGTTGAGGAACCTGTTACCACCTCTTAATTGCTGTTGTTCCCAGATTTACTCTGACCCGGGGTGGTAGCACCTATTTGGGTCCCAGATATGGGCAATTAGTGAATCCCCAAAACTGGTGTCAAAACTCTGTGAAAGTAGAAAAATAGATTTTTATAGTAAAAATAACACGAATATAGTTTTGAAAAAAAATTTACCAGCTTAGACTCTTGATAACAATGCTCTTTACAAAGATAAGTCACTGAAACCTGATCTGCAAACTGATTTTTTTTACAAATAGATATTCTATTCATGCGAATCTATCCTGAAAATCTCGCTGCCATTAAATAACATATTGAGGTGTTGATATACCGTAAAACAAAATAAAGCACCCTTTTTTTTTACACGATTCGAGTCTCATCTTCATCGGTAAGGCAATTCTCGAACGTCCATTGACGTAGTAGTTAAGTACTCCTTTATTTCTATCTTACGAAATTTTCCTGTTTCTTAACACATTGCTTAGTTTTTCGAAGGCATCTTTCTCTATTCCAATGCGATTTCAGATTTCCATGTGGCATATTTCGTCTGTTGTTACTATTCTACACAGATAAGTTATTTCTGGATGAATTTTTTTAACTGATTCAGTCATTCTTGACGAATCGCGAAATGAATGTTATCTTGAATGGCAATTCTTCTAGATCACTTCTTATTAATGCAGGCATCCAACACGGCTCCGTCCTCGAACCACCGTTTTTCCTAATTTCTATTAACGACCTTTCTGATAGCAACAGTTCTCAATTTACATATATTCCTTTTCAATAGTAAGTCTGAGCAGTGTCATAAGGTTAAATCACAGCTGATCTAAAAAATGATCTACATTTTTTGTTAACTTTGGTAAAGAATGTCTTGTTAATTTCACCGCTTCCAAAACGAAACTTTTCTCTCTAAATTGTCTGAGTAAACACTTTTTACATTTTATCAGCATGGCTGATGCTAACCTTCAAGAGGGTGACTCACTGGTACAATGATTCACTCTCTTGATCTCCTCGGACTAAAGTTTTCCGCTGACATAAAGTGAAAACATTGTATTGAATCGATTGCTAGACTTGCTGCTAGGAAAGTTGGTTCACTGTGTCGTGCTGAGCAAGTTTCTCGCCGGAATCTAACAGATTTTTAAGTCGTCCATGGTTGAATATTGATGCTACCTGTTTTTCGGTGTTTCTCCGATATATTTAGAGGTTCTAGAAAAATCCAAAGAAGAATTTGCAATATTATTGTTTTCGATCTGGCATATCGGTTTCAGTCTATAACCGCTGTAACATAGAGTCCCTGTACTTTTTCTACGAATATTTTCATGGTAATTCTCCTGCTAAACTTTCCTGTAGTCTATCTAGACTTTATGAAATTAAGTGCAGTACTAGATTTCAATTGTAAAATGATAATACCATCATTATATTTATAGAAATGATACAGATACCATGATGGTATGTGTAGAAAAAGGCACAGAATTGGAACGATTATATTGAATTAATTGCTAGGCTCACTGCTAGGGAATTTGGTTCACTGTGTGGTGCTAGACAATTTTTCTCTGCAGAATCAATCTTACATATTTATAAGTCTACCATTCGTCCATGCTTAGAATATTGTTGACAAATATGGTCCTGTTATATATCTAGAGATCCTTGATAAAATCCAAAGAAGAATCTGCAATATTATTAGCCCTGATCTGGCATCTCGGCTTCAGTCGCTTTCCCACAGCTGTAACATAGCGTCCCTGTACATTTTCTACAAATATTTTCATGGTAATTGTTCTGATAAACATACTCGTATTCTATCTAGACTTTATGAAATGAAGTTCAGTACCAGATTTCAACTGTAAAATGATCATTATATTTATAGAAATGATTCAGATACAAATGATGGTATTCACAGAAAAGACACAGAAGTGGAAAGATTATATTGAATTCTCCAGAATAAAATGTTTATAAGTCTACCATTCATCCATGCTTTGAATATTGCGGACACATATAGTTTGGTACTCCTGCTATACATTTAGAGATTCTTGATAAAATCCAAAGAAGAATCAACAATATTATTGGTCCTGACTTGGCATCTCGGCTTCAGTCACTTTCCTACAGTCTAATTTAACTTCCCTGTATCTTTTCTCTAAATAATCCCATAAGGAACTTTTCTTATCAACTTTTTTTTTATTAGCTACACTTTACTAAATTACCAGATTGGTAGAAAGACGTAACAGTAAGCATTCGCATAGAACTATGCTAAAAGTTTTTTATTCACTTTATTTACATTGTTTGGACTGATGTTCCCATCTTTATTGGCCTACTCACGACGTTTCGGCCTTCTTCAGAACATTTATTTCATCTATCGGGGTAGGTTGTTCTAGTTCCACGTGTCATGCCTCTTCCGAATGTCTCAGTTATCTCCCTTTAACTACAAGTTTTTTTTTTTGGCTAACCACTGCAGTAGCTAGATATTGAACTCATAATTCTTTGAGTAAAGTCACTGGATTCAACTAACCTTTTTATCCACTGGGCCATGTGTCCTTGAGGACATCATTGTATGAATTTGGGGGACTTATAAAGAATTCAGTTCGAAATTCCAATCACTTGAAGAAGGCTGAAGCGTACAACGGCCGAATCGCCGTGAATATGGCTATAAAGATGAGGAAAACTCTCCAAACAATGTAAATAATATCAATGATTAAATACCTCATCTCAGAAATATAGACTGAAACAGTTCTCGCACTTCTCACTTGTGGAACTCGGTTCCGGATTTTTGTTTTCCATTCAAAATTGATCTTCAAACATTTAAATACAATGTCAATCGTTATCTTAAATCTCCTTAATTCTTGTTCAGTTATTATTCTCTCTCAATAATAGTTTTTTTTTTCTTTCTCATATTCTCTAACCACTTGCATCTTACTGGCTTTATTGCCTTGTTTCGGGTGAAATGATTTTTAAAAAATTAAAATTCTACAACTATTTGAATCCGACATCTTATGCATAGTTTATATCTTTGGTTGAATCTCAACGGTATTCCAGATTTATTGACAGTTTTTTAATAATATATCAACGTAAATCAAGATTACTGGATCTTTTAAATAGACAAAACAACATCGAACGCTTACTTGAATCAACTTATAAAATATAAACAAACAATAAATTATGTTTTCCTGATAACATGTTAAACAGTGCTGACAATGACCTAAAACTTAATCTATCGTATATTTACTAACAAAAATGATCTCATGAATTTATATAAACCCCATAACAACAGTATAAAATCAGAAATAATTATCGAATGTTATTCAAGAGCATTTAGAATAGTGATTTTCCGAGCGTAGCTTAGATGTGGCACAAGGCCGAAAGTATGGGGCATCCAGTGAGGATCGAACTTACTACTCAGTCGTAATTGACAAGCTTGTTAACCATTACACCGCCTCGGGGTGCCCAAAAGACCGTTTTGAATATGTAGCCCTCAATATTTACGTGATGAAGAGAACTAGATTGAACTTACTTTTAAGCCGCTCCAGTGCCTTAATTATTTTGTATTCAATGCGAAACGGAAAGCTCTTCAAATTTATAAGAATCAACAATAGGAATAATTTGTTATAAAAGTAGGTGCACTTCTACCTACCGAGTCTGTCACAACGATAATTGAAAATAATTTATCTAAACTTAATACTATAGAATAGGGGACTAATAAAATAATAATAATAATAATTTTCCACATTATAATAATAGCAAGGTTTAACCGTAAATGCCCCAGTAAAACAATATTTGAAAGGGGTATTTTTTCTGTTGACACTATTATTACAATATTTATTTATAGAGAATATAAAAATAAATGTGATGTTTACTATTTTCATTTAAAAAACAAACTAGCAGCCATACCAAAGCTGGTCGATCAGAAAAAAGCGTTCAATTAGAATGGAGCAAAAAAACAGCATCATGTTTAGATGTAACAGAGACTATCTTCTTCAATTATTTTAAAGTAATTTCATTAAAATAAAAAAAAAACATTTAAATTAATGCAGTTACTGATATAACAGAAGTAGTCTGTATTTATTCAATCGAAGTCAGCTGAGGACATGAAATGAGTGTCTCTTAAGAAGATATCAACAATACGGATCATTGGGACAAGTGATCTTACAGAACAGGGATACATTAAATAAAAGGATTTTACAAAATATCTGGGACTTTTTTTCAAATCAATATAACCACGGAACATAAACGACAAGGGATTTTGTCATTTTATTAGTGTTATGCCATAGTACCTATTCTATTGTAATTTTCTCTCCCATAGATAATAAAAGTGGCAAGTCTGGCAGAATGGTGTTGAGTGCGTCAGTCGAGATTCGGACATTTGAAGTACCAACCATCACAACCAGATTGCTGCGTCATTGACTCTTATTTTCCAAGTTCCTAACGTTTTGTACGTCGGACCTAATTTAGAAATACAAGCCTCCACTGTGAAAATACTCCACAACAATTAGGCTAGAGACAATTTGAGACCTTTTAATCAGGGAAACAAATCTTTTTAAACATCTGTAAGATGCTTGATAACTGTAATTACAAACAAAATAATTAAGAATCAAATTTAACTTTATTTTAATAAAATAACTCAATCCTAATATTTACGGTTTGTCCCAAAGTATTAAATGAAACTTACAATCTCTATATATTATAGTGATATATTTTCTTTTTAGCGAGGAATAGTGTTACAATGACAGCAAAAAACGGCACAGCATATTGAAATTTGTGTTAGCGCAGTACCATTAAAATGCTGTAACATTGTTGTAAACTAAGTGTTATGCAGTGGTTTCACAGTGGAGGCTTGTATTTGTACTAAGTCGGTCCTAAAATAGGTTTGACGTACAAAACGTTAGGAACTTAATATAATAGGTAATGACGCAGAAAAATCTAGTTGTGGTCGCTGATACTTTAGTATCTGACTAACGGTCGTCCGGCATCGACTGACTGGCCCACTGAGTGACTCGTTAC